>CM040629.1:98448302-98645170 GCA_022817965.1 Solanum lycopersicoides | reverse complement strand
GAGATCAGGCTTAGAGGTTTTGGTATGTAATAGTCCATTTCTGCATCTGATATCTTAGCTATAGTTCCATATTCGAGTGAACTGTTCAACGCCATTATATATATCTATAACATATTTAAATAGATGATCTATAGCTAGCTGACATACTATTTAAATAGATGATCTATAGCTAGCTGACATACTAGCTATCTCACATCATAGGGAAAAAAACTACATCAGAACTCTCTTTTTAATTGAAAACATATACGACACTTTTAGCTCATTTTTCTAGTGTGTACTGG
Organism: Solanum lycopersicoides; assembly: GCA_022817965.1. NCBI lineage: Eukaryota > Viridiplantae > Streptophyta > Magnoliopsida > Solanales > Solanaceae > Solanum > Solanum lycopersicoides. Next base: position 98,644,889 of record CM040629.1, on the reverse strand, counting down.
TATTTCATGATTACCCTTTCAAGAAATGATAAAATTGACATTATATATATATAATATATATATATATATATATATAAAACATATTTAAATAGATCTATAGCTAGTTGACATACTCACATCATAGGGAATTAAAAAACTACATCAAAAACACACTAATCAGTCTATCTTTTTAAGGCAACAAATCTCTAGCTAGAATAACAAGTTGCATAGAAACTACACATATATGATATCTCCACAAACATAATATATAGGATTCTACTCCACAACTACCAACATTCCATAAATAGATGATTTATGGGGAATACTAAGTGTACGTACTCGTTGTTGAAGAATCTTTTAGGTGACCTGATAACGTATGTGATTTAATTTTTAGGTATATGCATCAAGGCAATCATCAGAAGAGAGTGAGCTGCTAAGTGAGTTGCACACAGCCATTCAATTTGGCTTTATATTGTCGATTTCTCTGATGGTTTGTTTGGCAATCTCGTTAGTAACATATCTTTCACTTGCTATAAGATGTCGAAATAGAGAGATGTCATTGTCTACTGAACTTGCCAATGAAGCTGCTCGACAACTCAATGAACGAACAATGCATCAATTACCAGAGTTGCATGTTTACAACCATCAAGAACAGAACAACGACGAAGAAGAATCAATATTCCCCCATGAGTTACAAGACCTGGTGGATATTTACCACCCGAGAGTGAAGGATGTTTACCACCCGAGACAACATGATGTCTCAGTTGATATTGTCGAATTACATCCTAATGAGAAATTACCCTTATCAGGAACGAAAGTCCTCTTGATAGAGGACGATGCAACGTCTGTTACAATTTCACAAAGAGTCATTACATCACTTGGTGCAATCACTTACATATGTCGAAATGCAAGAGATTCTGTTAATTATGTTAGTAAAATCCTCACTGCTCAACGCGATGTAGGTCCATCCACTCCTTCACCACCATTTGATTTTATTCTCATTGATTGTGAGGTACGTAACATCACTAAACTTTCAATACTATTACATTGTCAGTATATATATATATAACTTACAATAATATCGCGTTTTTTATGTGTGACAGAGGCTAAAGACAGGTTCATTTGCTGCAATTGTTTGTATAAGGAAGGATCTGTTACATTATGGATTCCGAATCCCTATAATGGCGTTGACAGTTCACTCGAATATGGAAGCTATAGCTAAGATATCAGATGCAGAAATGGACTATTACATACCAAAACCTCTCAAGCCTGATCTCATATTGGAAGCAATTGACTATTTGGAGTATAGGAAGCTTTTTAGGAGATTATAAATTTTATCGAGTCGTTATGTGAGACGTAGAAAGTAAAATTTTCTTTAGAAAACTCTTGTTGAGGTTCGCCAGAAATGGTCCTCGAGTGTCTGTTGTTCCTTAGAGATTATCTGTTCTGTCTGAAGTTATGTGTGTGTTGTATTTTTAATTCCTGTGTAGACATTTTGTGATGTGTTCTATATGAAATGCATACACATTTGATATGTTTTAATGTTATGCATTTGTCAGGCCTTGAAGTAACGATAAAGTTGATTTTTTGTGATATACAGGTTGTGGACTTCCCTTTGGGGTTCGGGCCTTCTAACAGATACAGGATGCTTTGTGCACCGTGCAGCCCTTCTTCTTCTATTTTTTGGCTTAATGCATCGTCAATATGTGATAGAAGTTTTGACAAATAAAATGGATTCTTATGGCTCATGTTTCATATTTATAATCTTAACGGGATAGCTTGCGCACATTTTGATTTTTCTACTAGCTACTTTTTATATGCCAACATAATGTATAGGGGTGCGGCAACACTAGCTAAAGGGTGGTTAGTTAAACACCTTTTGCCGAGATATTATAGATATTGTGTATGTATGATATTATGTTTTATACCATAGACATACCAAATCTTAAACATCATTAGTGAAAGTCTTGTCTTCCGTCTACTGACGTAACAAACATAATATTTGTAGAGAAACGCTCAAATAGAAAGAAGTGGAGAAAATCTTAAACATCATTAGTGAAAGTCATGTCTTCCGTCTACTGACGTAACAAACATAATATTTTTAGAGAAACGCTCAAATAGAAAGAAGTGGAGAAATAGAAGAATATATTTATATTATTACTATTTTTGATATTATATCAAATGAATAAGTTACCATACACACTAGTCTTTTCATGTGCTTTCAACTGAACTTGTCTGCCAAAGGTTGAAGGTATGAATTTCGAATATAGTACATAATAACAAGAGTTAATTACATTATTACACTGTTCATTATTATATTAATAATTTTGTTACGTTTTTGTACATTTAGACAATAAATTTGGTGTATATGTTAATTAATCATTAAATATAACTCTCAAATTTTCTATACTCATTGGGTAATAAAGAAAGCTTTAATGTGTAGCATTTAAATATTGAATAAGGTGTAATTTGCCGTATATATATATACTCTGTGCGTAGAAGATTTGACGAAAAATATGATAAGTTTAAACATTTAGGAAGCTAAAAGTGAAGAAAATAAATACAATACATAAAATATTGAACTTATAAGTAAAAGTTGATAGAATTTGTAAAGTTTCATATGTAGATAAAAGGTCTTTCCAACTAAATTTAGTTATATTACTCATGTTAATGGAAAATTGTTTTTTTTTTATAAAAGAACAAAAATAAATATTCAACTTTGACCTCAGGCTCTTCCCACTTTTAGTAATATATGATTGGCAACTACATCGCAAAAATATAAAGGGGGTATGACTTCATAAATGTTAATACTGTTCTTGAGAAAATACACCAATGGATCACTTTGCCCCTTTTTGCGTCCCTTGAGGTGCAAGTATCCTGTGGAATTAGTCGAGATCACAGTTCATCATGGTCACAGTTCCCAAGCAGGCCTAACCAGAGAGGTCACAGTTCATCATGGTCTTGTGGTTGCTCCCTATTCATCATCTCTAGTTTATCTTGTAGTTCCTATCACATATATTTCATTATAAGTAGACAATCTCATAGGAGTAAAGTATTTGTTACAAGGATTGTAGGGGGGGTGGGGAGCCAATATAGAGGTTGAGAAGAGCACCTTCAGTTTATCTTCCAGACAGAGTGCTGGTGTAGACAAAAATGCTAAATATCTGCCATAATAAACTAGTAAGTCAGATTTAAGTGTACAAAAAATCCACTAAACACATAATGCAAAATTTTGTGTACACAAACACAGGTAAATGCTTACTCGCAGCGGCTCGGTTCATCTATATCAGTTACCTCATTTTTCAAACCACACCTTAATTTTACCTGTACAAATTAAAAACAATTCAGAGAGCAAAAGAGGAATATAAGAAGAATGTTGCAGATACAAAGACAATCACATTAGTCAGGTATCCTCACCTTTAAACTTCTATTTGGCCCATTCCAGCAATGGTCGCCGTTTGTAAATTGCATAGTTCTGTAGGAATCCTCAAATTTATCCCAGTTCCTTTGATGACACATGGGAGAAAGGGAAAAAAAGGTATAATGAGTTCTGAGCTTACAACATTCAGGCAGAAAAATAAAGATCTAAAAGAGAAACCTAGCCCATAATTTTACATGTCAAACCTAGAACTATGTGAACTGCGAAATCACCCCAAGGGCCAGTGGCGACTGGCCCTTGCTCCCTATGCTATATATTCTCAAGAATGGTAATATAGATATCTTAGATAGTCTATACATAGAACTATCTAACCGCTGCGTTGAATTGATAGATTATCTTAGAAATGCTGCGGATATTTTATAATACTTAGAGTAATTGGTTTGACAACAAGACATGAAGGTATCAGAAAAGTAAATACCTGCCTGCTGATGGAAGCCTTTCTCCATAAAGTATGGCATTTTGTAGACGTGTTTCGGTTATTCCTATTTGTCTCTATCTATTGGTGGGGAGGTATATGAAGGAAGGAATCAGTGGATTGAGGAATGAAAGCGTTCTAAACTCAATTGATATTAGCCCCCCACTCCTATTCACTTAAACACCAGGCTATTGTCCGTAGTAAGATTTGAACCCGTTCACATGCAGCTAACCTACACATCAACAAGAACGCGTTGCAATCTTACAACTAGACTAAAAAACCCTACCCTTATCCAAAGTTTGAACTTGTGATGTGCAATCAATCTAACACATCATGCATTGTGCTCTTACCACAAGACCAATATCATAGAAATTGTGTTTCACTAGACCAGCTTTATGTCTAAGCTGTCTCTTACATTACCTAATCAAATTGCAGAAACTCTATGATACTTGTACTTGAGAGAGGAAAACAAAGTGCAGAAGCTCTGAATAGTAGAACTATATTTGCAGTACAAGTCATGCTTGCCTACGAGTTCAGAGACAATCAACTACAACTTACTGTGCAGAAGGACTCAGATAATGCAGATGCTTAAGATGTTAAAGAACCTACCCCAAACGAGTTGTGCTGTAGCCCTCAACTTGGGTAGCTTCTTTGAAAGGGCAAATCTTGTATGTGTACCTTAAGAAAATACATTTGTTAGTGTCTGCTAAAGAATTATAACTTAGTACATATATTCCTAAAAAGTAAAACGTTAACAAAACTTAGGTTAACAAGACAATGGAAGATTTATCACTTGTTCTCCTTGCTCTCGAAACATTGTCCATGGAATGAATAGAATTCCTTCTCCGGTCCTGCAATAGAACTAGTGGCTCAGCAATAAACATTGCAAAATCATTCACCTTCTTAGAGAAGGTAAGTTATAGAAGAATGCTAGTAAACACAAACACATGAATTTCTATACCAAAATCATGTTTCAACTTTTGCTTCAAGCTGGATAGCCTTGATTCGACTTTTGTCAACTTAGCACTTGCCTCATCGTACTCTTTGCGTATGCGGTCAGCATCTATGGGAGCAAAAACAAAACAACATCCATCATTTTCCTTTTCATTAGAAATAAAGAGCAGAAAATTGTATGAAACCTCAGTTACTACCAGAAATGTTCACTGGAGTTTGGAACAAATTGACAGACCGAAAAATTCTCTTTATAGTTTGTTGTATCTTCTCCGTCCAGGAAGGACTAGTTGTGGTGGTAGTATCTGGATAATTAAAATACATATTAAAATATTACTAGCTGTAGGCATGAAATGCAATAGAATTGCTTTCCAGCATACCTGCAAAATCAGAATCATCATCAGACTCGGACTTATATGAAGAACTTGAATCATGGTCCTCTCCAACAGAATCTTCAACGTGGTCCTCATTGTCATCATCGTCATACTTGTGTTCATCATCCTCATACTTGTGTTCATCATCATCATCATACTTGCGGTCATCAGCATCAGAATCATATCCATGATACTCCTCTTCATGGGTATCAGATGGCACCTCATCATGGTTATCATGGTTACTATCTGTACCAGCCCCAACTGACTCAGTTTCCTGTTCACTCTTTTTTCCTAACCAACGAGAACCAATAACACGTCCTAACTCTTCCTTTGAAAGTGACTCAATATTTTCAGCAGCATCTTTCTCCTAAAAACATAAAAATGAGTCACAAGGGTAAGGTTGTTAACACCATTGAACAAAATCTGCAACCATTATCTACATGCCACCTTAGTAGTAGACAAGGCAGCAATACATGCGCACTGAAATTAGGTCCTTCCGAATGCGCTATGATTTTGTACAAACAATTACTCCAAAGCTAGGAAAATCAAATTATACAATCCTACTCCTGCGCCCCTCAATCCCAAATCTACTACTTAGTCAGGCCCTAAACTACTTTCAGTGCTATGTTTCCAGTAGTGACAAGTTCCGCAAGATTTTAGCCCTTCGCACATGAAGTACCAATATATAACCACAATCAAGCATGATAGGAAAAAGGATCTCGTATAACCGCTACACCTCCTACACCCACACCCGCCCCACCCACACCCGGGCAGGCTTCCACTTTTTGTGCCCTGGTTCAAAGTAATGTGCCTTTGGATAGTACTAAAACCTGTCTTTGTGTAGTAGTATATAGTGGCTTGATCATCTGTAACTATGTATTAGACTGCATTTTCTGTTATTTCAATGATGAAATGTAGTTATTACATTCATTTCTCGAACTTCAACTTTCTAGTTCCGAGTTATGTTCAAAGAAGGTCAAGTTACACATTTCAATTCTTTATGAGCATAAGATCTTCAATGCAAGTGGAAAACTACTAGTGTACTTCTATCATGAGGAGGTTAAAACAGTATCCTTAGGAACCTTGACCTGAAGTAAAACTACTAGTGTACTTCTATAGTTTTTGTACGTTTAAAAAGAAAGATCTTGAGACCTAAGTTCCATCTAAGGGAAAGTTCTAGCCTCCCAACAAAAAGTAGAAACCTGCTGGGGGGTTGAAGTGGTTATACAAATTCTATTTCCTGTGCATGCTTTCACAAACTGCTAAAAGTTTGTTAATGGTAGTACATCTTGCTATAGGTAATGGTAAAAAGTACTTTTTTTTATGAAGTAAGTTGTAGGTAATGGTAAAAAGTACTGTTTTGCATTTAAGTGCAGTGTCCTCCCTGAGATCAAGAATTTGAAAGATCTGAGATGATAGATCTATTATTCCAACTAGACCGCACCAGCCATACTTCAGAATGCAGTCGCTTTGTGTATCACTGGGAAATGGTATCTATCTATTCCATGTGATGGTACAAACGAAACAAGCATAAAAGAAAAGAGAATAGACCTCATTTCCATTTCCTCGTTTTTTATGCATCTAATTCCTAACTCAGAGAATCAAAAGATGTTTTGCATGTAAGCAAGTTATTTAGGAATCCACACTAAAAGAATGGCCTCCACACTGTGGCACCACGATTTCATTCAAATACCATCTTTTCCTAGTACTTCACCACATATTGGATATTAGCATATTAAATTACACTGCTTTAATTATAGCTCATTACTTTATTGACAAAAAAATACACTGTTTCTGGAGAAACTTATCAGGAGCAAGAATTTCATATTAGATTAAAAGAAATTCGGACAAACTAATTGAAATAATAAGTACGTAGCTCACAACATACCCAAAAACAGTGAAGATAGATATAGAGCAAGAATGGTAGCTTTAAATCAATAAATGTACCTCATTTCTACTACTAACATCAGCTTTATTGTTGTTGGTGGACGACTCCTCTTTTATCTCAGGATGCTATACAAAATGAGATTATGGTTAATCATAATAAAGCAAATACTTTTTACAGTATCATATGGGAAGGAACTTGCGCTTCTCAAAGACAACAAACCTGAGAAGAATCCTCGGGCACCTGCTCTACCTCATCAACCGGAAACTCATCCTTCACGGAATGGTCACCGTGTTGTTCTTCATCCGCAGCTTTGTCGTGGCCTTCTACCACATCCTGATACAAATATATAAGATAATTACTAGATTAAGCAGCGAAAATGCATAAACGAGACTAATTCTTTTTGACCCAAATAAAAAACATACAAGAGACTTTACAGCACTAACTTGTAGATAATATATAATGTTGGAATACAAACATTTAAAGTCAGTTCCATATTTTCTAATAGACCATATTTTCTATTATGCTCAAGGGCATTATTATCTCCAGAAGGGCGCACAATTATATTCTCTTGGGAAGTGAAAATTATTATTTCAAAACAAAAGCAGTAATCCTCCTGCAGCCATATTCGCACATCTCACATTGTGTTGCAAAATTTTATCAACATACCTAGTGTAATCCCATAAGTGGGGTCTAGGGATAAGTAACTTTATCAATTTTCCTAACCCTTTTTTAAGCCTGGGAAAAATTTGTAACCCACCTACTAATAAGCATTTCTTTGGAAGAATCAAGTAAGACCGTAAGGGTACCAAGTTTCATACCCATGAAACATCATTACTTTCTAGAATCGTAAAGAGCTTTTGATATATTGGACATCTACAAAGTCCAAAAACAATGATCAATTTAGCGTGCGACAAAGATGTGGAGAATCACATGCCCAAAAACATGTGAAGGGAAAAAAGGAGTCAGCAGGCCAGAACTCTTTCCCCAAGTTCCACTATCTACTTCTATAAGATATTCTGATATCCTTGCCTACTATAGTGTGTGCTTAACATCATCTATACGGTAACAACCATAAACATAAAAATAATTAACCTTTACAGAAGGAGAGTCATCCAGGAGGCCAATTTTATCGTGGATGTCACTCTTCACAGCTTCTTCATGAACTTCAGTTTTCTCCTCAACTTTGCTTGCCTCAAGCTTAGCATCATCAGCTTCCTTTCGTTCCTTCTCTTCCTTTTCTCTCTTTAACCGTTCTTCCTCCTCCACCTTCTCTATTTGTTCTTTTTTGTCTAGATCAAGAAAAGTGAAAACTTATAAGAAATTATTAGAAGCAAATTGTTGGAACCTTGCTAGAAGAGAATCAGATATTAGTGCGTGAAAATCTCATAAACTACACAAACGTTGGACTTTTCACACGTCACTTGTAGAAAATGAACAACAAGAAAAGTGACAAGGATAACACTAACTAGTCTAGAAGGTTGCTCTACTTGGCATAGGTGAAAATACCTTATTGAATTATAACAGCCTTCTAGTTTCTACAAGGTCTCAGATCAGGTAATTTTTAGGCATTTACTCAGAATATTCCCTATAAATTAACAAGTAAGTTATGTATAACAATACAATCTGAGTTTTATGAAGTGGAGTAGCCTTGTGGAGAGGTATTATATCAACCAGAGTAAGTTCTTGGAAACAAATGGCGACGACCTATTGGGCTATGCATTTCCGCCACATGTAGTATCTCTTCCCATCAAACGGAACCAGTTGTTAATTATACAGGGAGCAGAGAGCGTGAATTGTATAGGACCTCATATTCAGGAACATTGCAAGATTTCAGGATGGTATAATATCTTCCAGACTTGCTTGAGCTCTTATTCAGGGAAAAGATCTCAATGACGGGCAGAGACTATTGAAAGAGGCTGGAAACAGAAATGATTTCTTCACAGTAAGATCATCCTATTAGAGAGCTTGAGAAGGGGAGACAATGACGTTCCTTATACTTCCTGTGGATTCATGAAGCACCGAAGAAGAAATGTTTCTTTGCTAGGCTGGCAGTACAACAACAACAAACCCATTATAGTCCCACAAGGGCTAGGCTGGCAGTATGGAGGCAATTCATTTAGCATGGATTCCGAAAAAAATTGTTGAACGCAAACAAAAAAATGATTCTACAAGTTTGGAGTGCCAAGCATAAAAAGTGGAAATGTAGGAAATGAGGTTCATTCTTTTTCCTACTTATGCTTGTTTCATTTGTACCATGACATAGAAAATAGTGACATCAGAACTCAGAAGGAATACTTGTTTTGTTGATAAATTAGGGATGATAATCCTCTCATGTACAATCTTACTTAAGGGGAAAAGAACTTACCCTGAAGCTGCTCAACCCTCCCTTTAAGTATCTTCTGCTCATTTTTCAGCTTAGAGACTTCAGTTTCCTCTTTTGCTATTGCAAGTTTAGCTTCTTCGATCTCCTTCTTCCTTATAGTTATACCTTCCTGAAATGTTGCAATTTTTTTCTTCAACTTATCTCTAGCTACTCTGCCGACCTCCCAACATGTATTTGGGCACTTAACTTTACCATCATGCTCATCACTCCCATCGCAACAATCTGCTCATTTGTGCCATTAAGATAAGTTACTATTTAGAAAAGTAAACCAGCAATATTAAGAAACATGAAATATACATCAATATGATTTTATAGACAGGAAAAGACTGTCAGCGATGGTCCAAAGGCAATGAAAATCATTCTACAATGGCTATTTATGTAATAAGTAATATCCTTTTTTAAAAACACTTCATCAAAGAAGTAATATCCTATACTGACAATGAATTCTTCAAGAACTGAAACTTTATGAAACTTAGCTTGTCCTGGATTTGAATGATACGTGTTTTGCAAGATATTTTTGTTCTTTTCCTTACTTTTTTGATAACCAGCTTTTATAAATAAATAAAAAAAGAACTTTCATATTAATGTCATTCAATATCTTTTTAGTTACTGTTAGAATGCCCTATTTCAGATCACACTAGGCACTGTGATGTAAAAAAAGATTCTAATCAAACGCTATACGGAAAGACAGGAATACAAGGATTCATACCGCAAATGCCATCATTCACCCTAGATGAGTATATGAAGAGAGGAGCATGCCCTACATTTTTGCAATAAAACTTCCCGCTGGGACATGCCGAAGTTCCTGCAAACCAATCACCAAGGACAAACAACTTTCAAACACATGCACATATTATATTAATATACAGAAAAGGCAAAAATGTTCGACCCAAGATGAAACTCTTAACATGCTTTTTCCTACGTTGCACCGCAAATAAATCTTAATTTTCTAGAATACTAGTTATTAGTATTTGAAAGAGATGAGTCCAATAGGGCATAATGTATATAGAGAATTCATGTAGTCAAATCCAACTATGGTGTTGCGGACCTAAAATCAATGAAAATGTCCATTTTTAGATAAGGTGGTTCATACAATTCGGTTGGATTTCAGAGCATGTAGAGATCCTACTTTCTAGTGATTCCAGTCTCAGCACTACCACGAACAAGATATTTTACATGTTTGGACTAATAAAATATCAGGCGCTCCCGCATGCAGGGGCAGAGGTAGAAGCCCAGCTACAAGTTCAAAACCAGTCATTAGCACTTGAAGTAGTTGTTCTAAAATCCACAATCCATACAGTTGAAATTCTGGTTCCACCTCTGCCTACATTATGGGAGCTTTACAAAGCTAAACTAAACAAATTGAAGTGTCTCTCAAGTGGTTGTACAATTCAATAATAGTTTAATGATTGAAATGCACCAACAACAACATATTCAGTATAATCATAGGTCTAGGGAGGGAAAAGTGCACGCAAACCTTACCTCCACCTCCCAGAAATGCACCATAAATGCATAGTTTTGCAAAAAACTATCGAGGAAGTAAGAATATAGAGGACAATCGGGAAAACACACACACACCTGGCTCATCCGACCCATCTGGACAGTCACAAAAATCATCATTGAGCTGAGCCTTAGTGAATTTCTTCGACCCATCTTTACAATTTATAGCACCAGATGATAAACCCTTGTAATAATTCTCATCTGCAATCAATCAAATGTTAACAAAATCACAAATGGGTCAGAAATGGGTGTTCAACAAATGAATACGAACCTTCCGGGGCAATTCCGAGGTTGACTGTGGAAGGAAGAGATACAGATCTATCGATTGAAGATATGCAGAAGATACAAGAGAGTAAAAACACGAATTGAAATCGTAATTCCATTTTCCTTCACCAAAATACACAATTCGAAAACTAAATCTAAATCAGCATTAGTTTTCAATACACAACAAAAATTGTATGAATCGAACGAGATTTGCAGTGGCTAACTGATTGTATAGTAAGAAGAGTATGAAGCTTTGGGCCAATGAAGAGTATTTCTTAGAGTTGGTAATGGAGCTCGGCAGCCATTGGTGGAGTACTTAACGATGGCGTTTTAACACTCTTCTCACTAATTTTATTTTTTTCTATAACTCACGGGTTCGAGCCGTAAAAGTAATCACTAATTCTTATATTATGGTAGGCTATTTCCTTATTCATTTCTGAAATTATTAATTTGAAAAATTATGTGTAGTTCGTTGAATAATTTCGATAAAGATGATTGTATATCATTACGTATCGATAATACGATAATTGTATGTTATTGTTGTTTGTTGACTATCACCTCTTTCGATTTTAGTTATTATTAACCTCAATTACAATAATTATCCTCATTCAATAGAATGAATTGAACGAGGAATCATGTGAAGTGAAAATTTTATATAGAATTATGTAAAAGTGTAATAAAAATAACGTATTTGTCATTTATTTCACTTATTATCACCCAAAAAAACTAAACATCACATTGTATAAAGAAGTAAAAACTAAACTCTGCCTAATGTTTTTAATCTACAATTAACCTATAAATTTGTATTTATTGCTTAAATACTTTATAATATTAATTAAATATGATTATTATAAGCCAAAATTCATGAAATATATTTTTAGCAACAGGGCAGGACAGAAAAGAACTATAGAAATAGAGGGAAATATTTTTTAAGAAAAATATTATTACGTATTTAAGTAATTTAATTTTTTCTTTTAATTTTGGAGTTGAAGGAAAAATGTTTTTTTAGGGAAACTTTCACATATATTCACTTAAAAATAATTAATTACTTTTCATAGCTATAGTTTGAAAATTATAATTTGTAGCTACATGTTATTTGGAGGAGAGAGGCGAGCGAGACTGGGAGAGAGAGGAGAAAGGCGAGAGATAGGGGGAAAAGAGTGGGAGAAAGGTGAATTGTATATGTATATTGGTTAGATAATTGTATATTATACATATGTAATTGTATATATGGCAAGAGAGATTGGGAGAGGGAGGAAAGAGGCGAGTGAGACTGGGAGAGAGAGGAGAGAGGAGAGTGATATCGAGAAAGAAAGGAGAGAGGAGAGCGAGAGAGGGAATAAAGTGGGAGAGAGGTGAATTGTATATGTATATAATTGTATATAACTGTATATTATACATATACATATGTATAAATGGCAAGCGAGATTGGGAGAGGGAGGAGAGAGACGATCGAGATTGAGAGAGGGAGGAGAGAGGCGAGCGAGAGAGGGCAAGATAGATGATTTGTATATGTATATAGGCTAAAAAATTGTATATTATACATATTTATTTGTATATTCTGACGAATTATACATATACAAACATGACTAATTATACAAACTTGAAGTCAGCCCATGCAATAATGTATAATGTTAATCGCGAGTGATAATTATAACAAACTATAGCTATGATAAGTAATTAAATAGTATAAGTCTGCTTATCCGCGTAATTTTCTCTTTTCTATAATCTCATATCTTTTTTAATCTTACTTCAAAATTCTCTATTCAACTATAGATCTTTCTTTTGTTGTATATTTCTATATATTGAAAATAATTAGCAAAATTCATATTTATTATAATAATTAATAAGAAACCAAACTAAACTACACTAGAATATCTAAATTAATAATCTTAATAAAACATAATTAAATTAATATTTTTAAACTAACAAATCTTAAACAACTTATAATTCTTATTCGAATAGGAATCCTTTGTTTTACCTATAATATCAACTATAATTGAAATCATAAAAGGATTAGGACATAATTAATTTTCTTTCTTCCAAATCCTTGTTAACATAGGGTTTATCACATAATTATTTATTATATTAATATAAATATATGGTTCTTTGTTATAAATATTACTTTTTACTTACCTCTACAAATAATTGCTCTCTTTCTTCTTCACAAATTAATTTAGAAAATAATTATCGATATCATGGCAACTTATACTTTTGAACATAGAGAATATTTAGAAGATGTAATTGAAAGTCAGGTATTACTAATCTCTAATTAATTACCTCAATTTTCCAATAAGGTTTTCAACATTTAATTAGGTTTTATAGATTTTTTTGGATTAAATTTTATTACTTATAATAACTAAATTTCTTCGTCATTATGATTATTTATCGTGTTGTTATTGTTGTTTTAAGATTTTTTTTATTGAATGTTTAAGTATGGAGAATGTTCGTTCACGTGTCAGTATCTTGACTATTTTGTTATTTATTATATCTTTAGAATCTAATAATTTTACGAAATGTTTTAAACTTCGTTATTGTTATTATTTGTTTTAGCCTAATTATATCTTTGAATATTAAAGTACATCGAAAATTCTAGATTTTTTATGTGTTGTTATGATAGCTTGATGTTTTGTTTGAATCTTGATTATCTTGTTATTTGTAGTGTTTTTATATCGTTGCTATTTATTAAGCTCTAGTGTAAAGATTTTCTCGAATTTTAAATATATAAAATTATAATGTATCATAATTGATGTAATTAGCTCCTCGTGTATTTTTTCGTTATTGTTATTAATTATCTCTTTTAATCTAACTATATATTGAATTTTTTTAATTTCTTATTGTTATTGATTATATCTATTAAATACTAAATTATTTTTTTTATATATATGTAGGGTTTCTATGTGACAAACAATTATGGAAGGGAAATACCTTGTGGAATAGTAAAAATTGATGAAAAATCATCAATTTTTGAAAAAGCAAAAAAAGCAGCTGTTTTTGCAATTAATAAATACAATGAAAAAATGGAAGATTCATCAAAATTAAGAATATTGAAAATTATAAATCTTAATTTTGAACCTACTGCTGGTGCAATTTATTACATGACTTTATTAATTTTGGAAATAAGTTCTGGAAATATTTTTCATTATCAAGCTAAAATATGGGAAAAAATCAACTCTAGTTACAAAGTTGATATTTTTCAACTTGCTCCCTATGTGCCAAGAATCTCAGGTAATTAATAATATTTCAGCTTTTTTAAATATTTTTTTTCGATTTTATATCGCTTCATTATATGTTATTTTGTTATTATCTATTACATTCATTACGTCTTTTTCTAAACTGTTTTTGTTTTGAGCCTAGAGTCTATCGGAAACCGTCCCTCTCCCTCACCTCTTAGGTAGTCCGGTACCTGATTTGGAGTCTGATTATTCTGGATTAACATCTCGAAATTTGAGGAATAAAGTTTTCTCTACTAATTATAGCATAGGCCGATTTAAAATTTCTTGAACATGGATGCACCACTTAAAAAAACGTCAATATCCAACCATGTACACCATTTAGTAGTAGATTATATTCTTATCCATTGTTCGAATCGAGAGTTCTGATTATTATTTTCTTTTTATCTTACCATGATTAGTTTTTTGTATGTGCAGAATATCAGGATTTCTCTATTAAGGTTAATAATTTGCAAGACTGGATGGATGAGAATTATCTATATTACAAGTGTTGCTACAGATATAAAAGGGTAAATTATTTTTTTTTGAAAAAAAAAAACTAATATAATTATTCATATTTATGTATATTATTTTCAAACTTGCAAGTATAATAATCATCTTATTTTCTTAAATAATTAATTTATTTTACTTTTTTTGCAGCTTGTTTCTGTGGTGGTGATTAGAGATGAAGAAAATGGAGAACCATTGGGCTATGGTTTTATTAATTTTAATAAAAAATCAGCAGCAATGGAATTTTTAGAGAGCAATAATGGAAAACAAATGCCAAATTCCAACCAAATTTATTCATTGGAGATTTGAGAAAAATTGAAGGATTTTTTTTTTTTGAAATATTGTATTATGCTTTTTATTGAAGGATTATTTTTTATATATATTAATCATTTATTAGTTTAATTCATGTAATATTTACACTTGGTTTATTAATATGGTATTTAGTTGGCTTTTAATTTCTTAAATTGTTTCCTTTCCAATAGTAACATGGTCTTTATAATTGATTGATTTCAAACAATTATAATAATCATATGATATAGAAAAGTAAATTCAAGAATAAATTTTATAGTTAAATAGAAAAATTTCATTGATATTCCAAATATCAATGAGTTTGGATGAATTAGCAAAAAATTCAATTAACGACAAACAGAATTAAGCCTTATAAAGAACCAACTGAATCTACTTGAAAAGAAAATATAATTTATCTTCGTTGAGCGATCTCCTATTTTCTAGATAGACGAATAATCAAAGTAGACTTTATTTGAACAAGTACATCTAACTTTTCGTCTAGATTTATGATTAAGAAAAAACAGAATCGATATGATAAATTAGTAATAAAGTTGGTACTAATTATCACATAATTCTTTTGTTGTAATTATTGTGAGTCTCGAATTGTGCACCAATAACACACATATACGTAGCAAAATTTGAATATAGGGGAATTGAAATACTAAATTTGCATGAGAAAGTTTTACAATGTTTTATTTTTTTTATTTTTTTTTCACATTAATTAAAACCATAGCATCATAATTAATAAGTACAAAGAAATGATTAAATAGACAAAACACTTGCCCTTCTAAGTTGCATTGCGGCAAATTCTAGCGGTAGGATTTGAGACACAAACTTGAAAATACTTCTTCTTAGCCTCCGGTGAGCCGCGCTTCGGCTCATCGTCTGCCATGGCGGCCCCCGCCACAGAACATGCAGCAGCGGCCGCCATGGCAAAGAACAACTCCCTACGACCACCGTTATTGTTGTTGATCTCCTTCTTGTTGCTCATTACAACATTTTCTCCTTCGGACACGTTAGAGCTTGCTTTCACCATAACAATCCTAGCACCACGGGGCGCGGCCGGGGCTTTGGTCAGGGCCGCGACCGAACCACCGGCCAAGGAGGTTGTCATTGTCATGGAAGCCATTTGATCAACTCAAATATACTACTAGTTGATTTTTTGAGCTAAGAGGAATGGTTTGGTTTGTGTTAAAAATAAATGTTATGTATGTAATGGAACAACAAAATGAAATAGTGAATTGCCATTGGTAATGTCTTATCCATTTTCTTATCTAAACAAAAGGTTGATAGCCAATAAGTTTTTGCCACGTGGAAAGCTCAATCTTGATCTTGAAATTATATTTGTGGTCAATTATGCCCAATGTTGTAGGTACCAATTTTATTTTATTTTTTGGCTCTTCATCTAATATTGGGGGTGCTCTTTTTTTTCTTTTTTTTTTGTGGGGGGTGGGGGGGGGGTGAGAAAATATTCATTGGTTGCTAATATTAAAATTTATCCAACCATTTATCCATTGATTTTGCCTATTGAAGAGTAAAAATTTTCAACAAAAATATCTCATTTAAGAAAAAAAATCAATTTGTTCCATCTATCATGAAAGAATGCATAAATTACCTGAATCATATAGTGTTAAGAGCTAATTACATCATATTCATGTTCCTTAATTTTATAAGATCTAGAATACATCAGGAATTTTGTGTATCTGAGAGGGGATAAGAATGAGATTTTTTTGTAATTTTTTTAAATGATAGAATTTTCCAGAGACGATATATCTTAATTCTTAAGTTATGTATTTATGTAATTTTTTCTAAAAGAATTCAAAACCTCATTAAATTAGAAATTCCGACTCCACCTTAACCCCTTGCTAAGAAATGAATATTTGGGCTTGTGGGCTCAAAAGGGCCTGTTCGGATATTTGGTCCATTTCCTTTCCAAAGGAGTAGGCCCATTAGCCCATTAACCCTTGCTAAGAAATGAACATTTGGGCTTGTGGGCTCAAAAAGGCCTGTTGGGATATTTGGTCCATTTCCCTTTACAAAACAGTAGGCCCATAAGCCCAATAACGATTTCGCAGCACCGGTTTAGCTTACGATGTGATTGGAAGTGTAATATCTTACAGAGAGTCGACAAAAAATTTCATCTTCAATTGATCATTTCGATCCTTATTTTAAAATTTATCAATTATGAATTAAAGACTTTGTCAAACACAAACTTATAAATAATTGTGACCCACAACTTATCATCCTCACACACAAAATTACGAGATCATGATCAATTTACAATATAATTTGTCGAAATTTAAAGTTCGATACATTTTGATGGTAAATAATATATTTACCCAATCAAAATTACTTATTATTAAGTTAATTAATTATTTTAAACAAAATTATGTCCTACTTAATTATATTATACCGTCAATATACATATATATATATATATATATATATATATATATATATATATATATATATATATATATATATATATAAATCCTTTTATCAAACCATATCTTAATTTATTATCATTATTTTTGGTAAATTGCACATACTATCTTAATTTATTATCCTTATTTTTGGTAAATTTTAGACAGAATCGAAGATCTTTATTACCATCTTATAATATAAGAAAACTTTTAAAACTAACTTTGGCAAGTAAATAAATTAATAAACTTTGCCAAGGAGAAAAATAAATATTGACTTTAAAACTAAAAAATAAAAAGAGAAAAATTTCAGAATTTGAAAATACCCAAAGAAAAATTTGAGTATTTGATTCTAATTTACTCACAAAAATTAATGACATTAATGTATTTCAAAATTTTTGTGGGGAATATCTTGGTCTTACCAAATTTGGAAAATAAATTTTCCAAAAATTGTAGATTTAATTATGGTTATGATATTTATTATTATAATATAATCTTAATCATTAAAAATTAAACAGTATACATATCTCTCATCTAGATATGTACTTGATGAAATGAGGAAAAAATGTAACGAGGGGAACAAAATCCACACTCCACCTATATATAGTCTCACACGCATAACACTTTCAACACACACAATTCAACATTGTTCTTATATGTTACATTATTCCCGAGTCCTGAACTCTAAACCCTGATTGTTATCTAGTTATGGACGAGGTCTTGTTTTTCGTGGGCGGTTTTGGGTTGTTGTTTTTATTTATGGTTATTATCAAAGGGGTATATACGCAACCTACTTATTATTGTTCTTATTGCTTCTTTTGCTAGAATGCCAAAACCAAATAATGGTGGTGGTGATAAATAATTTTTTTTTAATTTCTTTAGTAATTTTAATTTTGACATGACTAATAGCAAAACTAGAGTTTTTTTTTTTTTTTTTTTTGTGAATATAGTGTTGGTGTTGGAATATTTCTCTTAGTTTTCTCAATGAAATAAAGTTTGTTTTAATTTTTGTATTTAGTTTATGCACTTGTTATGTTTATATACTAATATATTGTTTGTTTATAATGTGGATTGTTGATTTATCGAAAAATATTTACTCTAATTGTTTCAATTTATGTGATATCATAATTCATTTTTTGATCGAAAGTCAAACCTTTTACTTTGACCATATATATATTGACATGGTTGAGAACATGAGATGAAAAATGTTGAAACTACTTAAATTAAAGTATTGTCATCTAAGTCACAATAATAACAATTCCAAATAAATAATAACATTAAAAAAAAAATACTATTAAAAAACGACTTGCTTGTATCTTAAAATTTAAAAGATACCACATATATTAATAAAAATATGTATACATTTTTGAATCATGCAAATTATAGTTATAGCATACAAATATAATTTTTATATTTGTTAAACATAAAATTTACTCTTATTTATATTTATGTGGATGTGTTTGTTTATTCACTAGTATCCAGATACCTAGTTACCATATTGCCCAACAGAGACGGATTTAGCATATAACATAGTATTTGTATGCTAAATCCGTCCCTTTGGCAATATGATAACTACGACTCTTCCAAAATGTCACTAGTGCATGTCGAATTCTCTAAAAGTAGGATTCGAACCAATAGTGAGGAAAAAGAAAAAAGAATAGAGCAGTTTTTTAAGTCAAAATGGACTCAAGCCAGTCTGATGTATATTCATAGGCAACAAATGTTACAGCACCAGCAGGTGCTGCTTTAACAATTGATGGGACAATGCCTTTATATAGTCCAGCCCAACCTTCCTCCAGCAAGATCCTGCGGAGGCCATCGTACATGTTTTTATAAGCACGAGGCTCGAGTCGAGCCCCGTATCTTGGATGCCTCTGTAGTCCTTCAATCTGAAAAGAGATATGGTGGTAGTCCATTAGCTGGTCTGAAATAACAGTTTTGTATGTGATTGAATATCAGAAGCTCACACAATATCGAGAAATTTGTCCGGAGCCAACCAAGCTTATGGAAATCGGGAACGTGGGCCCACACTCTACCCTTCTTCACTTAAATACGGGACTTAGTTCGAACTTGTGACTTGAGACACAAGGTCAATTAAACCCCGATGTCCAATATGCAATAAGTTTGCATCTATTCATTCGTTTTCTTGATGCTTATAATGATGTGAAATTATAATTTAAAAAAAGGCAGCCTGGTGCACTAATCTCCCTCTATGCGCGAGCGTGGGTCCGTCTATTATACGGAGCCTTACCCTGCATTTCTGCAAGAGGCAGTTTCCACAGCTCGAACCTGCGACCTCCTGGTTACATAGGAATAACTTTACCGGTTACATAAAGACTCCCTTTTAGTGATGATAAGGTAATCTTGAAGAAATGTTTGATTTGAGAGAAGCATACATAATGGGAACAAGAAATAATTAGCTAACACGAGAAACCACATTTACTCTCAAAATCCATGACGATAACAGGAGTGCTAATGGTTTCAGAATTCGATAGTTATTGACAAACAAACAGACTAATAGCCTCCACTCTATGGTCAAGTCCCTAAATGTCTTAAATCTCATTTAGTAATTTTTAACCTGATGATTATACCAAGGCACGAGATAAATGAAGAAGGAAATCTACCTGGAACCTCTTTTTAACCACGTCAAGAGGATGGCAGACAGCTTTAGCACATGTTCCAGAACCTAAACCACAGATGAACAGCTGAAAGCTTGAAATAAACTCATCACGTTGGCTTGAGTCAGAAGATCTAAGACGATTCCAGGCCTACAAAAAATTAGGCCAAATTGTGTAAGCCGAAATAACTGTGCAAACAACTGTTAGAATAAACTTTAACATCATGTAAACTTGCAACAACAAGAAGAAACAACAGGGAGTAGCAAGTGATCGAAGAACAAGAAACTACGCGAATAATCAATTCTAATACTATCTACCCACCAAGCCTTCCCGCAGGGGATTGAGACAACCCTCAACTACCTTCTACCCTGATTCATGACCTCTATATCCTCATGTCTAAAGTCATGCCCTCGATAAGCTTAATTTGTGCCATGTCCTATAAAATCACCTCTCCTCAGAACTTCTTAGGGGCCTGCAGCCAGCCGTATTAGCTCATCAGAACTACGCCTCTTGCTGAACCCCACCCATGGACTGAGGCGTAGTTGATTAATGGATGGATATTCCAGTCTCAGATGCAGCAATGACTGCTACAGACTGAGCGGGTTCCCTTCAAAACAAAAGCAAGTGGAAGAAAGGGATAACCAGTTTAAAATCTGGCAATTCTTGGTTAGACTATCTCTTGCATGTTACCATCATGATTGGCAAGTTAAACAAGTAACCCTCCAATAGAGTTCCATTCACAGGTATTACATTATCCCAATGGCCCAAACAATCACAACCACGTATCAATCATGCCAAGACAAAGACAAAACGAGCATCGTAATGAAAATAATGTGGAGGGACTAAAAGGTTTACCTTCATCCAGCGTTTGAATGTATCATAAGTTCCAAACTGCAAACCAGCATATGGAGCAATCTCAACTAGTGTTGGTGTCAATCCAGCATAGAGTCCTGGAACACCCCGAGCTCTGAATATGTCAACAAATGCAGACCTCATGTTTCGATAAACCTGAACATTGGCATAACAATCAATCTCATGAAATCTTCATCAATAGACATTTAGAAATAGTATATACGTTAACATCTTACTATGTCGCTTAAAACATAGGTGTCAGCGCTTCATTTGGCCTTTGGTTCACAAAGAACTATTGACCAAATTTGCAAACCTTCTACAAGACAATGCGGACATGCCGAAAATAAGGAAAAAGGTATAATTCTTACCTTAAGTGACGCATTGGAAAGGTAACTCTTTTTGAGAAAATTGAAAGAAAAAAAATACATTTTAAAGCTTTAAGTCATATTGATACTTCTAACACTGTAATAGTGGTAATTTTTTTTACTCGGATTTTAACTTATAGAATTGTTGAAATGTGCTTCTACACTTATCAATGTTTGTTTACAAAGTACTTGCTGTATCCCCCTATCTTTTAAATATTAATGTCTCTTGATTTGTTATATTGCTTATCATGTTTCACCACGTTTATATGATCTATTACTTGAGGAAGGGTGACTAAACTATCCTAAACTATCTCAACACCAAAGGACAAAGAGTGGAGACCCATACACGACCTATCTACAAGTATAATTTGTCAACTTTTACAACTTTTAAGAAGAAAAACAGAACATGATTAAACAAAAAGGCTTTGGTTAATCAACTTTCATGATCAAATTGCAAGACAAAAAGTAGCAGAAAATACAGGTTACATATGTGGGGGCACGTCACAGAATATCTTGGAACCTACAAAACATGTGCCAACTACCTTTGGCTCCCCTTGGGAGGCTAAAATGGTTCTCAGGAGATCAAATGGATATGAACCAACTGTAGCTGCACATCCTGCTAATGCTCCGCTGATATAAGAAAGATAAGGGCTCAAATTGATGTGATCTTCTGCATCATACAAAACAGTCAAACCATCAGGGCTTGCCAATGGTTTGCACGAAACACTGTGAAGAGCGTTGTCTTAACATCGAAATAACTACATCAGATTTCAGGAAGATCATTGATGAGATGTAACACCTAAAAAAATTATTCTTAACACCACAAAAGGTGCAGAAATTTGTAGATCTCACGAGAAGGGAAATGCTTCAAATGACAATGAATAAAACAGAGTCAGGGACATCAGACATGTTAAGCATAACTTTCAACATCTAGACAGGGATGATCTTCGAAGCTGAGGGTCTATCGGAAACAGCCTCTCTACCCCACAAAGAAGGGGTAAGGTCTGCTTACATCCCTCCCAAGACCTCACATATGGGATTTAACTGGGTATATTGCTGTTAATTTCAGGCAGGAATGAATAATATTGATGTAACAAGAAAATCAGTGTAGAAATCGTATAACAAAGTACAGAACCTTTACAAAGATATGGTTATCTACGATTGACACCTAGCCATCTATGCTACCAAAGATCTCACATGTGCATCAAAAGTTAATGAAAACAGTAGAAAGTGATCTCAGCCATAGAAAGTAATTTTCTACCCCCTTCAAATGCTATCCTATTTGTCTTCCTCTATATTAGGGATGAGTATTCTGACAAACCTGTCTTTGAAGAACCAGCAGCAAAAGTTTTCAATTGCTGCAACACTGTGAATTGTATGGCAGTATATGGCATAACCATCAACAAAGCTGGAACATTACCCCGCCAGAAGCCCTGTGGCAAGAACGGATTTGTGCAACCAAAATGAATTAACCAGAACTAGCATCAAGTTTGAAAGACATCAACTGCTAAATAACTACAAACAACTTCCTTCTCCCCCCCCCCCCTGGTGGGACAACACACACTATTAGATGAAGAACATAGGAATTAGCACTTGGAAGAACCATGTTAGACATTTACTGTTCCAAGGTCTACACTGGTTACTGTGTTAGAAAAGACGTCACCATTTACTTTTTGCTTTTGTGTGAATCGAGTGTTTATATAAGCAGATTACTTTTTCAAATGTTTGAGTAGTCGGACTTGTCAGTGCTAGAATAAGTCGGGAAGAACAAAGCCACAAGCTTGACCTTAAAATTAACCAACAAATACTATCAACCATGTCTCCACAATTTCTATAACAAAACAAAAGTTGAGATCAGAAGAGAGCTGAAATGAACATCTCATATTTATGAGAACAAAGTTTCAACAAATAGTCATATAGCACGATATTTATTCTATTAAGACTAAACTTTATAGGCAATGGAGAAAAAAATAGAATCAGCCTCAAATGCAAGCCTCGAGTATCTGAGCAAGATCTCCAAAATTCTCATGACAAAAATAACAAATACCTTTAAGCCTTCTTCCCTGAGTATATCCTTAGCAGCTTGCAGCATCCCAGTGTACTTAGAAGTTCCATGCACAACTCTCCGAAGCGAGGCCCACTGATTTGTGGGTTCCAGTTGGACCTGAAACGTTGGTAAATAAGAAAACATTTAGCTCTTGATGTAAATCAAGCAAGAGATGGAGGATAGAATAAAATAATGCACAGAGAGAGAGAGAATATTTTCCCATCTTCGAGAACTTTTCTTTTGAGTCGAGGGTCTATGCTGAAACAACCTCCCTACCCAATACAGGTAGGGTTAAGGTGTGCGTACATCCTAGACTCCCTAAATCCCACTTGTGGGACTATTCTGGGAATGCTGTTGTTGTAAAGAGAGAGATAGAGTGTATGTTTTGAGAAAGCACAAAAGAAAAAGAACTGACATTCTTCTTAAAGGCTCGAGATCGTCATCTAAAAGCCACCTTCAGTAACTAGGCTAACAACAAATTCCAGCCTCATTACATTTAAATGAAAGAATGTATAAGTCTACCGTAATTGATATAATATAAAGAAGAACCAATTGAACATACCTACTAATTTTGCTTTTATTAATTTACTATAAAGAAGAACCAATTGAATATAACTTTTACAAACTACCTGATGTATAATATGGCTTTTATTTCAAAGTTTTGTTCCTCTCAAGTTTTTTAGATTATTTAGACACACTGGATTGTGTTGAGCATTTTCTAGCACCATGGACGCAAGAATGAAGGAACCAGAATCGGGATGCTAAAGCTAAGAAAAGGGTAGGCTATATCAGGCATACTTTTTAAAATAAGTAGATTGCATAAGCTTGGCCAAACATACTACTATACTACAATGTGGAAGTTCAACTACATGCCCGTGAGCCACAGTTTTTGAGATTGACTAAAGAAATACAAAAAGCTTCCTTAGTTGTGAAAATTGACGTTGTACTATACGCGTTTAATGTCACTGCATTAGACGCCCCAACGGCCAAGTTCACGAACCCAAACTGCAAAAGTTAAATCAGCACTAAATATATACAGAATATACACCTGAAATCTGATCTTGATTACATCGAGAGGCGAGGTTACAGTCCTCGATATACCTCCAGAAACTGCCCCGGCTGTGGCATCTATTAATGCCCTTTTAAGTTGCCCTGTCTCCTCCATCTCTACCACAGACTAAACAACCTGCAGTCACATTACAAAAGAAAACACCACCCATGTTCAAAATCCTTAAACTAGCCCTAGTAAAATCGAAAAGCGACCATATCCAAAGTCAAGCTTACATATTGAGGTGCATTTTCTGTATTTATTTTTAAAAATATGTACATACATAAATAATGAACTCACTACCAAACAACTAGATAAACACATTGAACTTAGCAAAAAGATATAAAATCAACTAAAACAACTACAACAACAACAACATAACCTGTGAAATCCCCAAGGTCTGGAGAAGGTAGAGTGTACGCTGACCTACCCCTACCTTACGGAGTCGAAAGGTTGTTTCCGAAAGACCCTCACTGTATAAAATCAACTACTCCCACGATAACTTTAAGTACCAGATAACTTTGTCCACCAAGGCTAGGACAAATAGAAAGAATCGTCACGTCTCTCAACTACTGCATTTACCAATAAGTCACACCCTTGGGTGCAAATGCCTCTTTCCTTTTTTGATTTACCAGTAGGTCACACTCCTTAATTCTAATTCTCTACCTGATATGTTTTAAGACTTAAGAACATTTTGATGCATTTTATGCGTCTTTAATTTAAGCTCACATGATTCAAAAGCTTAAACTCCGTATCAAATCAAAACCAGACAAACAAACAAATTGAAACGAAAGGAGTACCAATTATCAATGCTTCAATCCCAAATCATTTGAGGTCCATTATTTATCTAATTACTACTTATAATCAGTTGATTCCAGTTATATAAACACAATTTGAGCTAACAATCAGCAATACCAAAGACAAAAACACAAATTTTATCAAAATTCTAATAAAACGAAACATCAAAAGATAGAATTTTGCTAAATGGGTCGATAACTAAATGGAGAAAAATTAAATACCTGATGCTAGAAAAACTGGTGAGAAAGAAAGGGCGCAGCTTCCATTGATGAAAATTATCAGAGCTAAAAGAAGTTCAAAAAAATTATATCAATTATTTATAAAACCACAAAATATTAAGGAATATGGGGAAATTAAAGAGTTTTTTTTTTTTTTTTGCTGCTCAATATATGAACAGAGAGGCAACAATGGAAAATTCTTGAAATAGGGAAAAAAGAGGAAATAAAAATGGTAACTTTTTGGATTAATATGGAAAGAATTTTTTTTTCTAGATTTGGTACTAATTAAGGCATAATAACATGATAAGTACAAAAAAATTTGACTAATTTTGCTCTTTTTAACCCATATGGTTAAAAAACATTATTTTAAAAATATTTATACGTAATGATAAATTTAAAGGTAGATTACATAAGAACATAAATTGTGGTTGAGTGGTAAGTATTTATTTATTTTTAATTTGAGGTCTCGGTTAGAGTCTCTCTAATTACGGAGTCACACTTAAGGGAGCATTTACCCCTCAACGAGATTTTTCGATGCGAATTTAGATTCAGTGGGGTTCTAATGTTCGTACTATACGCTGGGTGAAAAATTAAAAATAAAATTGATTACATCGATAATACTTCAGAATTGCTAGTAATTTTTATTTAGACACTCAATTATGATATGATTCGATTGAACATATAAAAATATGATAAAATATTCTTATTAAACACTTTCAAAAAAAATTTACGTCTTCAAGCCCTCAACTCATGCCTATTCTAATTAATGTTGATGTATATAATTTAAAAAAAATATCGTTTTTTTTAATTTAATTGCATAATAGATGTTTGATAACACACAATTTATTTATTTATTTTAAATTTGAGGTGAATAACTTTATTGCGTTGTTATGTTTTTAATCGAAAGTCTATTAAAATAGTATATCTATCCTTTAAGGTACAAATAACATTTATATAAACATTACACTCTCCAAATTAACTTATAGAATTATATCGATACGTTACTATTGTAAATTTGAGTCGAAACAATCTAATATAAATACTTTATCGTATGTTTCGATATTTGATCAAACGAAATCATAATAAGAATGTTAAAAATAGTATAACAACTCGTTTAGTAGGAGAACAAGTTCTTCATGCTTAATTATCTCGAGATTTATTATTCTAGAATTGTTATTCCATCCTCAATATGAGATAAAAATAATATTATAATCCGTAACAATTGTCCCGCAATATCACTCGTTCTAAAATTAATTTCGAAATAAGTTATCCGCGGTCCCTATATATTCCCTATTTTAAAAGGGGCTTTAGGAGGGCTTTTCTATCTCATGTTTACCCGCCGTTTAACTGAAAATTTGTGTTCATTTCACAATGCACACCAACTGTTTGATACAATTACTAAACCAGCTCTTATCTCCATTCATCATTCCATGCTCAATTATATACAGCAAAACCACAAAATTGAAGCTCTTAAGCTGTTCAAGAATCAGCTACAAATGGGTATATCAGAAATTGATGAAGTTGTTGTAGCTTTAGCTCTAAAGGGTTGTCGAGAAGATGTAAATCTTGGAACTCAAGTTCATAGCTTGGCTATTAGGAGTGGTTTCATTGAGCATGTAACTGTTCCAAATTCATTGATGAGTATGTATAGTAAAACTGGAAACTTTAATAATGCTATGTGTGTGTTTGATGGCTTGAAGTTCCCAGATAGAGTTTCATATAATACCCTGCTTTCGGGGTTCGAAAATGGTAAAGAGGCATTGTGTTTTGTTCATTGGATGCATTCCGTTGGGGTTGTTTTCGATGCTGTAAGTTATACTACTGCTATTAGTCATTGTACAGATGAAGAGGAATTTCTTGTTGGTAGTCAGTTGCATTCTCTTGTGATGAGGTTTGGAGTTGATAACGATGTTTTCGTTGGAAATGCACTTGTTACTATGTATTCAAAGTGTGGTTATGTAGTGGAAGGTGAAAGAGTGTTTCTTGAAATGTCGTGTAAGGATTTGGTTTCGTGGAATGCATTGCTCTCGGGGTATGCACAGGAAGGGGGTTATTCATGGGAAGCTGTCTCGGGATTTAGGGAAATGATGAGGGAAGGGGTGAAACCTGATCATGTGTCGTTTACTAGTGCTGTATCTGCTTGTGGACAGGAGATGTGTTTGGAGCTTGCGAAGCAGATACATGGTTTGGTTATTAAAATGGCGTATGGTACTCATGTTTCGGTGTGTAATGTTTTGATATCATTGTATTACAAGTGCGATGTGACTGAAGATGCGAACAAGGTTTTCCTAAGTATGAATGAACGTAACGTTGTGTCTTGGACAACAATGCTTTCGATGAATGATGAAAATGTTGTATCTATTTTCAATGGGATGCGGAGAGATGGGGTTTACCCCAATCACGTTACGTTTGTTGGATTAGTTCATTCTATAACTGTCAAGAATTCGTTGACAGAAGGCAAAATGGTTCACGGATTTTGTTTAAAGACAAACTTCTTCTCTGAACTGAATGTTGCTAATAGCTTCGTTACCATGTATGCTAAGTTTGAATTAATGGAAGACGTGCTAAAGGTTTTTGAAGAGCTCGACCAGAGAGATCTCATATCATGGAACGCTTTGATTTCTGGATATGCTCAAAATGGAATGTCTCGAGAAGCTTTACAAACATTTTTTTCAGCGTCAATGGAGTTACCACCAAATGAATACACGTTTGGCAGTGTCTTGAGCGCAATTGCCTCATCTGAGTGTATTTCATTGAACCATGGCCAGCGATGCCATGCTTGTTTGATAAAGCGGGGATTAAACAGCAATCCTATTGTTTCAGGTGCTCTCCTTGACATGTACGCAAAACGTGGGAGTATCTCTGAATCTCAAGGAGTTTTCGATGAGGTCTCAGACAGGAGTCAAGTTTCATGGACTGCGATTATATCTGCTCATTCGAGGCATGGTGACTATGAATCAGTTATGGCTTTGT
Source organism: Solanum lycopersicoides (assembly GCA_022817965.1). Taxonomy (NCBI): domain Eukaryota; kingdom Viridiplantae; phylum Streptophyta; class Magnoliopsida; order Solanales; family Solanaceae; genus Solanum; species Solanum lycopersicoides. The sequence continues at coordinate 98,616,347 of CM040629.1, read as the reverse complement.
TTGAGGAGATGAAGAAGAAAGGCGTGAGTCCTGACTCAATAACGTTTCTGTCTATACTAACAGCATGTGGTCGAAAAGGAATGGTTGATACGGGAATGGATATCTTCAGTTCCATGGTTAGAGATTATTCCATCGAACCATCTTCAGAGCACTACGCGTGTATGGTGGACATGTTTGGTCGGGCAGGGAGGCTACAAGAAGCTGAATTTTTCCTGACTCAGATTCCCGGAGGACCTGGATTGTCCGTGCTGCAAAGCTTACTTGGTGCTTGTAGGATTTACGGAAATGTTGACATGGCAACAAGAGTAGCCAATACATTAATCGCGTTAGAACCAGAGCAGTCAGGCTCATATGTCTTGATGTCGAATTTGTTTGCAGAGAAGGGGCAGTGGGATAAGGTAGCGAACATCAGAAAAGGAATGCGAGATAAGGGAGTGAAGAAAGAGATAGGATTCAGCTGGGTAGATGTAGGTAGCATTGAGTATTCTTTGAATTTGCATGGATTTTCATCAGATGACAAGTCTCATCCGCGGACTGAGGAGATATATTGGATGGCGGAATGTATAGGTTCAGAGCTGAAACATTTGGAGCGCGACAAAGAAGAAAGTGAGTTCGTGACATTAGCCTATATTATATGAATTCCTTGAACCTATGTTGCTCGGGCTCTTGAAATATGGCGACAGGTGCACGTCTGATCCTCCAAAAGTAGTGCATTTTTGGAGGATCGTACACGGGTGTGGCATCAATTTTGGAGAGTCCGAGCAACATAGCCTTAAACTAACAACATTCATTTTTCTTGTTGTCCAGAACACAACATCCAAACTCTATGTGAATTACTTATTGAAAAAGAACTTGTGAAGTAACTGCTTTGTAATCAGTCTTTAACATACTGAACCTGATATTTTTACACCATAACGAAGGCATTTCTCGAGCGTTGGCGGGTTTTGGAGTGCTTGTCGTAAGACATAACTAGATATATTGTATGTCGCGATAGCATAATGTATTTTTTTTAAAAAAATATCGATTTCAATGGTGGAAACATAAAAATATGCAAACGCCGTTGCCGGGGATCGAACCCGGGTCACCCGCGTGACAGGCGGGAATACTTACCACTATACTACAACGACTTATTTATTCATCAATTATTGATTTTATTTTATTAAGTAACATATTCAACAAACTTAGTTACCATTTAACTATGGATAATTTTCACTTTTTTTTAACCTTATTCCACGAAATTGTTTGGACATAGAATTGTTACAATTCTTCAGAATTCAAAAAACTCTAAAAAATAATTTTCATTTACAAAAATTTAAAAACAATTCAGTTCGTATTCATGTACAAACACAACTCCAGTCTCCAAACATATCATTATCAGCTCGAAACATATCTATTTTTGTTTCTCCAAATTTCACTATTTTTATGTCCACGTAAAGAAAGTTAGTAACTTTACATATCTCTAACTTCAAATTCATTTCGATTTTTAACAACAATATCATACATATGAATGGATTTAAACCTATTAAAATCAATTGGGAGGGAAATAAGATGAATTGTGGATCTTTTGTGGTATTGAAGAAGTTGTGGATCATCATAATACCTTTCCCATCCAAGACTATAAAGCTTTTTTTCAAGATTTGCATAACATGTAATGACTTCATCACTAGGAACATGTACTAGAACTTTCCGATGACCGGTCGTGGAGCTGACGTGGCAGTCACCGGGGTTTTCTAGCCGGACGACGCCGTTTTTGAATATCCAAACACCAGACATGATGTTGAGTTATGGAGGGAGGGAGGGAGAGGAAGTTGCATATATGTGAAAGATGGTGTTGTTGAAAAAGAATATAATGTGTGGGTTTTATAGGGTTGATGCATGGTGTGATATGCATATATATAAAAATAAATAAATAAATAAATAAATCGATGTACGTATAAATTCATGTGTGATGTAGATAGCCTACCTTAACGCAAATATTTGTGGTTGCTTCTGCGACTCGAATCCAACAAAGATATAACTATGTCGTTGTTCCAAGATTCCCCTTCATAAGTAATATGTAATATAAATTGTGTGCTAAGAAGTTTTATTTTTATTTTTTGAAGGAAAAAAAAAAGAGAAGGGCAAAAATAAAAAAGGTTATTTTTTCAAAAAAATTAAACTATTTGAGGTTTCGACAAATTCAGATTTATGATACGCTCTTTCTTTTCCTTTTCATCATGAATCTTATCCAACCCAATATTTCCATCAAATATATGGGACATGATACATCTCCATAAGTTCATCTTTTGGAGTCCCATGCATGCATTTAATCATAATATATTCCATATTTGGAAAGATTCATTACTTTTTTTTAATTATTTATTCGATTTTAATATTGGATCTCAACTAATTCAAACTCACTCTACATAAGACTAAAGGTGGGAAAACAATCCTACCAAAAATGATTTTTGACAAAGGCTTGGACAAGGAGAAACGCTCTTTATCGAGATTTATTTTTTCATTCCCGTAGGATACCATTGGTCAGGAATGCTTTCAATCCTCTGTTCGACCTTTGAGTATGAAAGCAATTTTGGTGGGAATATTTTTCTTTTAAAGAGACTTTATGCAATATAAATCTGAATTAGTTGGAGCTCAATTATACGAATATCAAACACCAGATAAATAACGAAAAAGTAAGGAATATTAAATCTTAGTAAGATTAAATGCATGGGAAGCAAGAAGATGAACTCATAGAGATGTCCATGTCCCATGTTTGGTGGAAATATTGGATTGGATAAGATTCATGATATGAGAAGAAGAAAAATAAAAATAAAAATAAAAAATAACCTAAAGAATTCAAAACTTGCCCATTCATTGAGAAAGTGGCATAGACTGACAAGAACAAAAAAGAACATAAAAACTATATAATATATAGTTTGAACCAAAATATTAAAAACTATATAATATAATCATCTTTGATTCTTTTCCCCCCTCACATTGTACATGTGTTAATAAGACACTTTTCCTTCTCAAGTTAGAGTAAGGCTATAAAAGATTTTGTATGTTTGAAGTTAGGTTTATTCCCAAAGAAATTAAGTTCTACAAAACATATAATTACATGTAATTCAATTAAATAATAACCTTTAATAAATGGTAAGTAGTCCTTTAAATATCATTAGCACTATTTTAAAAAATTTATTTCTTATTAATATATAGTACACGTGCGAGGCACAATGTGATTAACTCAAAGCAATTTGGTCTTTTTACCTATATTCATTATTAATTAACGCGATATACACACATAAATCTTGTATACATAACTAGTAAAAATGAGCACAAGTTAAATAGCGACATCAAAATCGGGCCTTAACCCCTATGAAAATTGTTGTTGTTGGGCTGTTCTTTATTTTCTGTAATGTGTTTATAAGGCCCAAAAGTATAGTGGACATTAACAAGAAGCCCATCTCATAGATCATCATTTGCACTTTTACTCCAATTTTGTTCACATTTGCACTTTTGTCCAATTTATGCTTAGTCTTTAATTTTTGTCCCTCAAGACAAAATACTTTTTAGCATAATATAAGTTTATATTTTCTTTATTATAATATTCTACGATTTATGATCCACGTCCTTAAAAAGTTTATGTTTAGCTAGATATAAGTTCGATGTTGAAAGTAAAAATTAAAAATAAACCTAATTGAAGAGCAAATCATGTAATTAAAAGTTTGATTGGTCGATTTGGTGACCTAAAGATGTTTAAGACCTAAAAATTACATATCATCTTAGCTTTATTTGATAGCACACTTTTTTCTTCAAATGGATTGTTTATTTACTTTTTGCACAAATACATGATATGAGCCAAACTATCGAATCCTGCCAAAGTCGTAACGACATGTAGTCTCGGGCTTTGGTCCAGTAATAAGAATGTGACATGTGTTCTACGGATCAAACTCATAACACATACTTGAATCCAGCTAAAAAAAAAAAATGATAGTGATGGTGATAGGGGCAGTTGAAAACATAATCTTTTTTCAGCTTCACATGAAATAATATCTTCTTATTTAGATAAGGAATAAATCCAAAGGGCTGACCAAATTTATTTTTTTGATATATAACCTTCACAAACTTGAAAGGTCAAGAATCATTTAAGAACAAAAAAGAAGGCAAAGGTTGTCTATTTCAACCATTGGTTATAAACTTATAATTGTTAGTGATATTTGTAATCAGCGCAAGTATCAAGTAACTATATTCACCAAAACTTAAATGAATGAAAAGATAAATCACCTGGTTTCATAAAATAAACTATGGCTCGGTTTAAAAGCAAGTTGGATCAGCAATATGAATCTTCACTGCTTCATTTAAACTCAACTCATGTCATCATCGTACCAAATGAAATAAAAGTGAGAACTAATTCTAACAATGCTCAAAGAAATCCCAACACTTCCTCTTATTCATGAAAAATGATGAGCAACACTATACATAGATTACAAATGAAGTAAAGGTGTTATGCAGAACAACTTCAAAACAAATTGAAAAATGGTGAATAACATAAGCTTTCTACTATAAGCAAAATAACCATCTCCTCTCCTCCTCTCCCCGGGGCCTCGATTTTCCTTACTGTGTGGACAAAATGCAAAATAATATGAAATGAAATTGACAAAATTGTTCTTCAGATTGACAAAACTTATAGACGAGTCGATGCTTTTGAGGTACGTTTGTTCATTCCCAGGATTATCACCATTACAGTCACATCATCATGATATTTCCTCCTCCTCCCAGCTGGTATGCTCATCAACTCTTCCTTACTAAAGCCTGCAAAAGTATGGAGTTATTCATATCCTTTTCGGCACAATGTCACTTGATACAACCTCAGAGGATCATCAACACAAAATTTAGTACTCCCTTAGTTTCAATTTGTTTGACTGGCGACTTGAAATGGTGTTTAAGTAAAGAAGACTTTTGAATCTTGTGATTTAAACTATAGATACGTAGTAGAATGTACCAAAATGTTCTTTAATCTTGTGGTTTTAAATATGTCATGTGGAAAGTTAGAATAAAAGAGTTGTCATTCGTTTTGCTGATATCACTGCATTAACTAGCAATTAAGAAATTGATTAATACGTGGATATGTGACATGTTGTGTGTCTAATATAATGTGGTTTCATTTGACTTTGTTGTACCGTAAGGATGCAAGATTGCCAACGTGCTGACAGTCGAAATAGTGGTCTAATGTAATACTATTTGATTAAATTACATGAAAATAGATGTGGTCAAATGGAGAGAGTATGATGCATATGTCATACCTGCACAATCTGCAGCACGCATGACAAGTTGCTCCAAAAGAAATTTGGCTGGATCACCAAACGGGTAACGTTGAATGTAAGATTGGACAAGCTTTACAACATCATCGTTGTTGAAGAAGTCAAATAGACCATCGCTTCCAAGTACAACAAAGTGATCAGAACTAGATATTTCATGTACAGTCCGAGACGGCTGTACAGTAACATATGGAGGACTAACTAGATTCTGGACACGAAGAATTCCCATCAAAGCATCATTCATACTCTTCTGAAATAAGAAAATGGAAGTGTTAACCTTCCTAATAAGTAAGAAGCAAAAAAAAGAAAAGATTGTATTAATGTTGGAACCAACATGATGCGACAAACTGAAAATCAGTCAAAATGGACGGAGGGAGTAGAAGTTGCACCTTTTTCAAGTAACCCACTCCAAGTGCCCGAGTAACCTTAAGCCTTCCCTTTACTTTCCCACCCACGATTGTTGAGGGATCTTCAGGATGATTCTTTAATAGTTGAATTCTTTCAGATTCATCATCGACAGTATGACTAACAGTCAGCTGCACAGCTTGCAACCTTCCATCACTATTAGCACCAACGCCTTCACCATAAGTTGCCAATACAGCTCGACTATCTCCTGCATTGAGCACATACATGTTCTTTCCGAGTAGAAGCACCACTAATACACAGGATCCAATTGACACTAAGTCAGGGCGGTTATCCATTTCCTGTTCAACCATGTGAAGGAAATCATTCTCAGCTTGAATAAGAGCCAGTTCCAGACTATTAAGAACCCTTTGCTTAAAAGACGGACATGACTTTTCCACTTCTAAATAAGGAAGCCCATAAAAACCCACGCGATCAGAAACTTTAGACTCTCGCTCGAGTTCACAGTCTAATAAACCAAGGTAATGCCTAATAGTTTCGTACAATGTTCCAGCCAGAAAATCAGCTGCGTCTCTTCCATTAAATCCATCATATATGCCACAGAAGAGCGAGTCGTTCTCTTCTGAACAAACAGCCTGGACTCTGTCTTCACCTGCTGCACCACCAGCAATTTTAACTTCTGTTGCATTAAGGAAGCTTTCACACCTAGAAGGAGCACTTGTGGATCTCAATGAAGATGAATTGTCTTCGGCTAGCTCGCTTGGAGAGGATGGACTACAGCTTAAGTTTGACAAGCTACTCTGAAAAGAAGATGTTAATAAATCCAACTTTGAGAACGACGGAGAAGAAGGTATCCGTCGGAATGAAGTAGGTGAATCCAGTGCTGGCAGTATCTCAGCCCCAAACAATCCATTGCAAATATTTGTGTTAGCTAGTGTGGCATTGGCACTTAGAGCTGCCCCAGACAGGCAAGAGAAGGAACTGTTGGCTCTTCGAAGTTTACTTCCAGGACGCACGTCAATACCATCTGATTCCTCACCAGAATCATCTGTGCTGTTATTACAATGATATCCAAAACTTATTTTGATTTGCCCCCCTGAATCAGATATTGAGTGTCCACCCATCATTTGTGCCTAGAAACAAGTCAACAATCTCCATCAGTTGCCATACTGACAATACTATGCTAGTATTATGGCAAATACAGTTTTTATTTGACGTGAATATGTATGGCAAGAATCTTCATGATATCATTACCATACATTCTCAACTACTTTTAAATTATTAGACAAATGATTGCACCCTGGACGGACAAAGCAGCTGGTCAACAAAAAAAAACTCCAGCTTTTCTTATCCTTACCAAGGAGAGAATTCAGATAATATTTCATGAAGTAGAAATTAATCAGGTAGAAAATACACATCAACAAGTATTTTGAAATAAAAAGATTGGAAGGGAAATATAACATGTAAACTAACCTCGCTTGGCTTATCCTTAATTGTGTGATGGAAAAACTCTCAACTAAAATGGCTAGAAGAAGTTTTCAAACAACACAACTTTGCAGAACTATTCCTGATAATACAGTCATACCCCTACCTTGGCAGATAGAGACGTTGTTTTCGATATACCCTCGGCTCAAGGAAAGCAAAAACACAACATCTATGAAGACATAAGCAGAAATAACAACATGATAGTAAGAAAATAGAGCCATAAGGGATAACAAGTAGTAATAGAAAACTATGAATGAGAAATACGGAAAAAGTAAAATAACAAAAATATTGCTTGCAGCTTTCTCTAGACCTCTGCTATATATTTGGTTAAGAGTTGGGAACTAAGATGGCTTATTGGGATTTATGAAATTGAATAGAAAACGGGTTCATATAGCCTATCCCACATACTGAGAATTAAGAGCTTCTATATTGAGATCGACATCGCCTAAAACTAAAGAAAACAATCTCAATTCACTCTCTTCTTCTTCTCCGAGGTGTCTGTACCAGCTTGCCAGTACCTCAACTAATTCAACAGAGTACCTACTACCTCTCGCCAGCACAACAGCAGATGAAACTTTTATTAGATTTTAATAGGCGAATACTAGGTTCTTTGTCACAAATTGTGCACAAACTTCCCATTCCATTTAGATAACAGGTTGTTTCAACATCTTTAACTCATGGACCAGCATATCACTAAAGGAGCAACTCTACCATTACTAATAAGCAAAATACTAAATTTCATAAAGAACAAATCTTTTTTGGAGAAACTCATCATTTCATTATAAACCCCAATATACTATTAACAATCCAAAATCTCCTGTTGAAAGTAAACTCATGTCCACACCTCGACTAACTACTCAGGTACCTACTACATCCAACCACAAAAGAGACTGTTTTCGCATCTTAACCTCAGTAAACCAACACATCATTAAAGGAGCAACTCCACCATTCCAACAAGACATGATCACACTAAGAAGCAAAACACTAAATGCCATAAAAAGCAAATCTTTTTCAGAGAATTTCACCATTTTCAAGATTATACATCCCAAGATACTATGAACAATTCAAAATCAATTCATCCCACAAATCTAATCTCTTATATGAATAAAAAAACAAGCAAATTTACACTAACCCCATTAACTCAAAAACAGAAAACAACTGATAAATTAACCAAAATCAGTATAAAACTGAAACAAAAAAAAAACTAACCTTTTTCTTGAATCCTCAATGCTAAAAAGCCTAAAACCCAGATAAGAAAAACACCCAGAAGCTGAAATGGAATAATCAGAAGTGAAAAGAAGTTTCTGATATTTTGGATGGTGAAGAAGCGTTTATTAAATGGAAAAAAAAAAATAATACAAAAATGGGGCGGCTCGATTGAAGAAAATTTCTATGGATGACGTTTATGGAGAGGGAAAAAAAGTCAAAATTCTGTATATAAGAGATTCACTCCACTCCACTTCATCAATGGTGGTAAATTTGTTACAGTAGCTTGATTTTGATTGATGACAAAAAAAAAAGAGAAGAAGAAAAAAGGAGTTTCTCTACTTTTGGACTCCTCTTTTCTTTTTCGAGTCCGTGTTGAATATTTCAAAAGTAGTATTATATCTCGAATGAAGCTTCGAATTTCTATGTATCAACTGAATGCTTTGAGATCGATTTTCATGTTGTTCCTTGTTGTTGATGGGTTCTAGGTTTAAATAGGGGGCGTAATGAGATAGTGATAAGGTGGTTCGTCTAAATTTTCTTTAACGAAAAATTATGATGTATATATAAATTTAAAATTATTTTTGTATGTATATCGATGTTAAATTCTTAAACTTATTGTGTGTTTACTTCTTCTTTTTTTTAGTGGAAATTTTGGCTTAGCCATTGTATTCGAATTTTACTTGGGAAGACTTGATTGATTTTAATTTTTTAGTTAAGAATAAAGGGACTTGATTAGGTCGTTAAGAGTTGATAATTCATTTCTCATGTATTTATTTCTATTTTATTCTCTTTATCTTATCACATTTTATTTCGTAAGATTAGATAATCACCTTCAATAAGTCATTTTACGACTCCTCTATCTCAAATTATCTATAGTGTTTCTCTTTTACATTCTCTTTGAGAAAAAAAATTAACTAGGAGCCCTTTGTGAGATTAGATAATCATCATTCGTATTTCGATCTAAGACACATATATCTTAAAATTATCTCTTATCTCTCTTTTTACACGACCATTACGTAAACATTTAATTAGAAGGATTTTTCAACTATTTTACCCTTATTTGTGCTTAAAACTTAAAATATAGTAAGAATTCATATCAAGAGAGAAAAATAAATAATTTTTTTATATTGAATTAAATTACATGTATATTTTCCTATTCATATCACTATTAATAATAAGATTTATATGCCCCACAAAAATTATGGAGAAAAGATTTTATGCCTCTACCTCCACCCATCCTTCTCAACACCTTTTAGAAGATTTAAGATATTTATAACTTTCTATTTCCACCTTTTGTTTTTTCCTTATATTTATTTATTTATTTATTTAAAATATTTCCACCTTTTTTTTCCCTTTGTTTATTTATTTATTTAAAAAATACAACTATATTTACATTAGAACTCAACAAAATCTGGCAAGCCAGAAAATCCTATATCGAAATAAAACACTTCTGATAAAGGCAACTCGAGACCTTTAATACAAAAATGAATGAGTATTTTTTGATTTACCATAACTCATATCGATCAATTGAGATAAAAATACATTTTGAGACGTATAACTCTACATTTTCTTATCATAAATCAACAAATAAACAATTTCACGTCAACGAATTTTCAAATTTCAACTTTAAATCTATTATTAAACGGGAGCTTAAAGTCCAGGTGGAAGTGAGGGGAAGGAACCATTTGGGCTAATTGTTGTAGTACAGGCCCATCATTTCATTCCAAGTTTTGGCCCAATGTCTCATGTGTTAATCAGCCCATTTAAGCTACCAACATATGCAATGATTTTTCATTCCTAATATTTCGATTATCGTATTATAAGTTTCTGTGATATTTTATATTTAATTAGAGCAAATTTAGGGTGAATAAGAATAAAACAAGTCAAGATACCATAGATATAATGGATGCGATATCAAGAGTGAATGAAAATATTATTTCAAACAGAATAAAATAAATTAATTTAACGTACCATAGATGAAATAAATAAATTATCAAACTCATAAAAAAGTAGGAAACTTAGAAACCAGTAACATAAAGTTAAATAAAGATGCTAAAGTAAGATACATTTATTGGACACCAAATCATCATATCTCTTGTCTAAATATATTGTCTAGGTACCACATTGTGTTACTGTTTTAGCATGTGTTTTTGTTCCTAAAACAATAATCTCATAATATTGTCTCATGACTTATAAATATAGAAAAAAATTCCTCGTACGAAGCGTTTTCACCCTTTAATAGCCTTACATAACGTGAATTCAAATTAAATGAGGCTGCGATATAGATACTAAACATCAGACAAAAAACAAAAGAAATGACTTTATTCAATCCAAGGTTCACACCCTTTTCTTTCATCTATTTAATGCTGTCGATGTTCACATCGAAAGATATTAATTAAATTGTCAAGGTTATACGATAAATTCAAGTGACTGTATACATGTATATATCATATGCGTGACATTCTATTATTGGTGTAACCCTAAACATAAGTAAGTTTTTTTCTCTTGACATAATGTGCGTGTCTGACTTAAAATTCGAAAAAATCGCCTTGAAGAAAGAGATAACAAAACCCTTTAACAAGCAATACTTTTCTTGTATTTTTTTCTTTTAATAATTTCCAAGAATATTTAGAAGAAATTCTTATATTGCCAAATAAGTAAGGCATATTTGGTCCCTCAAAACAACATTGTCTTTAAAATCCAAAACCAATTGCATACAAAATTCTTGTCAAGACTCTCATTGTTTACCTCATTTGATCAAAAAATATATAAGCAATGGCTGATAATGAGATCAAAAACATGATCTCTGATCTAACAAAACGCCTAGGCAGCCTTAATAATGTTCGTAATAAGGCTGCACTAGGTGACTCGAGCCAGAGTGATGACGATGATCATGGCACCAGGATCATCACTCTGGCTGGAACCAACGTGGGAGCTAGTTTGCGCGGAGAGATGGAAGAGAAAGTAGGCATTGAGGACGAATCATCGGAGGAAAATGAAGTGTTGAAAACATATGTAAATAGCAATTTTCAATCTCTCAACAATTCCATCATGTTAGGTGGTAGCTATTGTACTAATGACCCTGGTGTTCATTTAGACATTAATGATAATATTGAACACCACGAGCCGCTACCACGAGGACATGGAGAGAAGAAAGCCAACAAACACTATTCAGACTAACAGAGGCGGATTCAGAATTTAAATTCTTTCAAAATACGAGTTCAAAACATAAAAGTTTATTCCATGTTATGAATAAGTATCATAGTGTACTTGAGCATTGTTTCTTTTACTTTTTTTTTTTTTCATGTTTTCCTGTTTTTTTCACTTTGTTGAATATTTGGCCCGGAGCATTGATTTCCCATAACGAATAGGCTAGCTCTATCTCTCAATTACCTATCCTGTGCTCGAGAAGGTCCCTCAGTTCCTCGGCAGCACCTCGAGGTGCATTTAGTTGTCTTACATGAGACGAGGGCTATTCCCCACTCCATGGCATGACACCTTTCGCTCGGCTTAAGAAGGCTGCGGTGAGAATGAGAATCACTTCGGAACTCTAGGGGAATGGGCGTTTTAGGGTAGGGCGGGATCTAAAAGCTCTCCAACGTGAAATCTCTTGTATTTCGAAGTTCTTCTTGTATAGTATTATCGCTTTAGATGGTTTGGTCATGTCTTACATCGACTCTACAAATATACCGGTCTATAAGGTATGGTTACTAAAGGTGTTAAAAAGGGACGAGATAGACCTAAAATCACACGAGAGAAAGTTATCTCGAAAAACCTAAAGTTTCTTGGAATTAATGCAGACTTAGTCCAAAAGTACTACAAATGCAGCTAGCTAGCATATTGTATTTGTATTTTTTTCAAAATGATAATTACAACTTGCTACTATATAAATCTTTTTTATGTGCATGTCCATCCAATTAAGGTATAGATTTTTGATTCTTGAACATTGCAATTGACAGTTTCTCAAACTTTTTTCTTACAGAACAAAAGTTACATATCTTTTTTTTCGCGAAAAAAAAAAAAAAACTTAGTTCAAAGAAAAGATAGAAATACTGATATCAAGGTATTTCTGGTTCATCATTAGCTTCATGAACTTGGAAATTTAACTCTTTTCCTTTTTTCTCTTCAGTTTCTTGAGAAACTTTCTGCATTTCTTTAGTCTTGCCCCATAGTAAAAAGTATAGTCCGACGATTACAATAACTGATCCTATCACACTGTATGATCATGTTCATCATTTCGCGAAAAAATGTGTTAGTAATAAGTTTGAAACATATATATATATAGTCTTAAAAGGAAAGTTTTGAAATGTTGAATCACCTTCCGAGATGTAGTTGTTCGTGTAGAATTGGAACGTCTAACATGGCTGCCATAACTTGTATAAGAGGACTGAATGCTGCAGTAAAGACCGGTCCCCTCTTCTTAACACACCACGACATTCCAACAAAGCATAGTCCTGAGCCTATTAAGCCCTGTCACAGATGAAGAATTCATATCTGTCGTTAACTCAGAAACTTGAACTTATCGATCATGAGTAATGGGACGTACGACTATCAATCTACCATTCATCATATAGTAACTTTGAAATGACTTGTAATTTCACTTCAGAAAAAGGACTACATTTTTTTCAACTGGTGCAAATCCTCATTCTACTTATTCGTTGTACCATATTTGATGTTTGTGGACGTTATTCGATAACTTGGATACATTTTAACATGTTGAAACCAACATTTAGAAAAGAATTCATGTTTTCAAGAACAAATAGTTGTCAACTCCAACTTGTTTGAGATTGAGTCGTAGCAGTTGTTGTTTTCACATATAGTGAAGGTAATTTGTAATATGCATCAGTCTCACGAAACAAATTGCTCGAATTAAATGTACTTACAGTATAAACGACACTCAACATGTCGATGATCTTCTCCTTTGGAATCCAAATGGAAAGTGTTCTATCAGTGGAAAAAGTTAAGATAGCTGATTGTATGGTACTGAAAAAGGTCATAATAACGGTGCTCGAGTACTGACATGGATATTTCTTCCCAATTTTCGCTTGAATAAGGAACCACGAGGACCACAAAATAGTTCCAGCGAATAAGATCATCGAGCCAAAGATCCATTGTACATTTCTTTTAGAGGAACCGATAGGTTCTTCCAAAGTTTGAGATAAATCTTTCAAGTGTGAAAAATGGATTAAAGGTTTTCCTTTGTAAAAAGTCAGTAAAAAGGCACCTCCAAGGCATATTAATGTACCAATAACTTTCGCTCTTCCACTTTTATCTTTCATGTTAGTTGTCTCTAACCTGCATCATAATCATAATCGTAGATAAAAGAAACGCGCAAACTTGTAACTTTTTAAGCTATAATAGTACTCGTTGAGACTCAGACATACCCGAAAAGTAATGCCATGAGGAATGTTACAACTGGTACCATGTTGAGAAATGCACATGCAAATGTTGCAGAAGTGTATTGTATGCCAAGAAGGAATAAGTATTGTGTAAGCGATGCCCTGAAAGAAAGAAAAAAAGGCGTAAGAAATAGACAGAGGACTTATAGCATCTATGTTGCTCGAACTTTTAAAAAAATGTGGATATATGCTCCAAAAGCAGTACATTTGTGGAGGATCCGACACAAGAGTTGATCTCAGAAACTCACTTTCTTTGTTGAAAAAAAACGGAAATCAAGAAGAAGGGTGACTTTCTGAGATAACGCTCCGACACAATATGACATATGATTATACATCAATCTTGTTATACTTACCCAACAATTGCACTCAAGAAAAGATAGCACAAGATTTGAGAGGTGAGTTTAGGCCTTTTATTCCTGAAAATCAAGATTTTCATCAAGAAATAGTGAAGAAGTTCTAAAAACAAGTAACATAATACATGAAATACGCGAAAATTAGGAATCAACATTCTTGATACCTTTCAAGAAAGAAGGCGATAGGGGCTAAAAACACGGTTGAAATGGACTGTCGATAAGTGATGAACACGAAATGGTTCATACCATCCATGATAATCTTCTTGAGAAGTATATTACTAATCGATAAAGCAAAATCTACCGCCAACATAATAATGATAGGATACCATTCCACATAGCTCTTCATCTTATAAGTGAATTTAATTACTCTGTGTTTTTATGATGAAAATGAAGCAAAGGACAGATATTTAAAGTCTGTTTTTAGGACTAAAAAAGAGTGTGAAGAGAAGACAGATAGAATTCTAGCAATCACATCAATTTAGCAACTCTCTAACAGATTTTGACATTTGTTTAGCATAAGTATACTCTTTCTTTTTACTTGAGAAATTTCACTATTTCCCTTTTTTGCCTTACTTTTCATTGATTCTTTACAGTAGATGTTAACTATATTAGAATCGTCTAAGCGCACAAACATGTTCATCAACATCTATGTTGCTCCGACTCTTCAAAAATGCAATCAGCTTGCATGTCGTATTTTTGGAGAGTTCGAGCAACATACAGTATGTTTGACAGGTATATTAGTTAAGAAGGCATAATACATAAACAAACACTCAAATTTGGACTCAGCTAGCTGACAAGTAAGCACTCCAACTATTCGAGAGTGCACGTCTAGACACCTCAACTTGATCTCAACTCCCAATCGTCCCACAGTGACTCGTGAACACCTGATGCTAACGTAACACATAAATTTTGGGGGTGATGTTTGGATGACCATTTTGTAAGTTGGACTGTTGAACTGACACGATGGAGACGTGTTGACGTGTCCAGAAAATAATATAACATGTGAGTCAAAACTCATACTGTATTTTTTTTAAATCATTATATCTGTTTACTATTCAAAATAGTCAGGCATCTTGTTTGTTTCAACTAAAGATGACATAGTATAATTCTGTTGATATTAATCAATAGCGATACGCGTAAAATTCTAAAATAGCCACGTAACAAAAATCTCCTGATGAAATTGAGTAAAAGCTTGTTTGATTCTGATTTTCAGTATGAATACGAATCAAAGTGTGATCTATCCTTTTAGAATTGGTAAGTAGTTTCTCAAAACTTGTTTGACTTAGTTCATAAAATCTAGCTCAATAGTCAAGACACACTTGGCACCCAAGCGTGTGACCTAATGTCAACGAAGTAGGTGAAAATCTTGTGTGACTTGAATGATAGAGTTATCCGACACCTACGCTGGTGGAAGATGGTTGATAGTTAGTTCAATAGTCGACGCACATGTAAGTTGAGTCAAACATCACTTTATTGAAAGATAGTCAAAAGCACTTGACTCATTAGCTATATTGCTTATCAACAATATATCCAGTGTAATTCCACAAACGGGGTCCGGGGATGGTAGAGCGTATACATTACCTTACCAGTTACCCCTACCTCATAAAGATAAAGAGGTTGTTTCTGATAGCCCCTCAACTCAAGTAAATCATCTTAAAGCTGTTTAAAAAAGATAATAATAAACGAAATATAGCATTGTGGAAAGCCATACATGACATACAGAAGAAAGAACAATGACTTACAATGAACTAGTATGATAACCGAAGCACATTAAACACATATGCAATAACATTTTTGAATAATCCGAGCAATGCTGACCCATAGGGAAAATGAGTGTGAGTTAGAACCATGCAAATTTAGTTAATAAAATCTATAAGAGATCAGCCCTTAGTTATTAGGTCAAATCCTATTTCATAAGATAGTTCTATTGGGAAAATCATTGGAATTAATTACTCTTATGTAAGAATTTCACTATTAAAAGTCATAATTAATCATTTGAGAAATGAAAGTATGACAATAATTTCTAATTTTGAAATTCTTGTACAATTTTAAAAGCTTTAAATAGAAAAATTCCACTTTCTTAATGACTATATCATCAATGCTTTTTAAAGTAATGTCAAAATTCTTCACAATGGAAAGTAGAATAGACTTGCTTTCATACATTTGTCTTAATCCATATTCTTTTATTGTTACTTAATCATGCTTTGAGCTGGAAACACAAATTTATGTGCATTTATGCTTTTATGTGTGTGTGGAGCCTCTTAAAAGTCCATGCATTATCACCCTAATTAATGGTCAAGAATTAATCAAGATTAAAATAACATCTAGAGGGCATTTTGTGCAAGGGGGGCAAGCTTACATAAGCAACGAAGAATGGTCAGTTGAACATCCTTCTCCGTATTATTATATGATGAATCTGAAGTCATATTATGTTTTCTTAAATTACCTTTGTAATTTGTTAAGTCAAGATTACTAGTACCTCTGAGTACTTTAACGAAGAGGTAGATATAAGACGAGTTCTATGTAGGGGTTAGCTATAACCAGAAAAGGGTAGTCAGTCAAACGTTTTTCATCAGAAAAACATACTAGGTATATAAGTCAAAACATTACTTTCTACGAATAAATGGTCAAAAATAAATAAAAAGATTACCAATACCACTAGAGGACATAACCCTTCTATTATTCAATAAAGCATTGGATTTAGGGCGATTTATTCGGCTAACCTAGCCTCCTCCGTCCCTCGGAACCAACAAGGGGTAGTATAGGAATATTCACATGTTATCTATCGACTACGTCTTTCAAAGTAATCTTCTGTGCAAGGTGAGCTACAACCGAGAAAATATGATCAGTTGAACATTCTTTATCGAAAAATTATTTTGTATATAAATGTCAAATAGTATCCTATTTTTTATACATATACGTTGAATCTTGAACATCCTTAATAAAATTCCTACCTTCGCTACTAATTCTGTGAGTTTAAAAACTCACCGCTCAGTCATCTGGCATCATAGGTATTGAATATAATATAACTATGTTCGTTTTTAAATCTTGAATTCGTCTCTGCTTCTATACCGATATATTGGCTAAGAAGATTCTCCACTTTTCCTGCGAGTAGTATGCAGTAAATCATATAATTGGATGCCTTAAAAGAGAAAAATCATTTATTCGAATAATCTACTTTAGTAACAGCCTAATTACAATTAATGCATGTACTTTACAAAATGTGTGGCATCATATATATAATAACTTTCACATTAAATTCCCCCTTTTTAATTTAATGGATAATACAGAGCTTAAAAGCATAAATGACTTTAATAAATAAAAATAGTTAAACATCCTATTTGAATATAATTCAAAAAATAATCACACTTTTTTGTCTAATATTATCATATATAAAAGTGATCAAGTAAATAAATCTCCATTGATTTAGATACACGTCATGACTTTGAACCATATGGAGATTTGAAATTTTAATTTATAATTTTAACGGTATAATGAGTTTAATATTAAGAAAAATTAATTCATTAAATTTAAATTTTGAATTCACCTCGTCTGCTCGAACTATAAAAGTACAAATTATTGATTTTGACACCTAATTATATGCTAAATATATTTCTTTTCATGCAAATTCGTCTAAATTCCATGCATAAGCATGTAGCAAAAGATACTTTATATAGCTTTATTTAATTAAAAAGATGAACTTCAGTATATGGAAAAATGAATCATCCTTCAATAATTCAAAAATAGATAAGACAAACACATAACATGTTTGTTATATATTAACAAAACAAAGTTAGCTCTAATTGGTAATTAAATAGTAAATATCCAACCACAAACTTCCCTTGTTATAAAATCAATCATCTAATTATAGTATCATACCAAAATGAGAAAAAAATTAAATAAAGCATAAAGATGAGCTACATTTAAAATCTAAAAGTAATCATGATCATTTAGAGACGGATTTAAGATTTGAACGTTATAAAATAGAGATACAACTAAACCTACTAGCTATATGAGCTATTGTGTATAACACAAAGTTATCGAGTCCGGTTGAATTCATATGTACATCCACCCATACATAACATGCTATTTATGTGATGATATTTGATTAAGCACAGAGTTTGTCAAAGAAAGATGTCTTTCATATTAAATACAATTTCACGAAGTATGAGGAGGAGGGTGTTTCGTGAGTACACAACTTTCCATACCAAGTGAAAGTAGAGAGGTTGATTTCGATAGAATCTCAACTCAAATAAAGCATAATAAAATTACATTAATAGATAAGAAAAAGAAATACAATAGTAAAGGAATCATGTAGAAAATAATCGATCAGATAACGACGACAATCAAAAGGGGAAAGTGTCTTACACTAGGACAGAAGGAGTACCATTTTTTCATGCTTACTTTAACTCAAAACATCATTTGGAGATAATTTTGTTAAAGGCTATACACTATAAGTTCCTAGCATAGTTTGTTATGTTAAATAGTTCAATTAAAGTAGTCAATCACCTACTTATATTAAAAGTTGATGGAATCTTATAAAGTATGATAATGTACATTATCCACAGGCATGTCCTTCAATCAGTATCCACCCACAAATATAGTGTCATTTTGAACCTCTAGCAGCTCCAATTACGAGTCGATGGGTTCAACAGAATTTAATATTTTCACGTTCGAGAAACGTATAGATTATATTATTATCTCAAACAAATTCACTTGTAAGAGCATATTTTAGATTATAGTTTCATGTCAGAGAAATGTATATATATAGTACTTTTAAGTTATAGAATTTAATATAGAATATCAAAACATAAATTTTTAGAACTGAGTACAATAATTATTTTCTGCACAGTGAATATACGTACTATATGTGTATGTGTTTAATATAACAGGAGACAATAACTTTGCAGAAACATAAATAACATAGTTTAAAATATGTACTCAAAAACAACAATCAATATCATATGCATAAATTAATAAGTGTAATTAAATATACCATGATATGTAAAATATAATGAAATAGAAAGGAAAAAATCGAATTCACTGAATGCACGATATCTTCTTAAGAAAACTATCCCCCTTTAATACCAGATGTTTAAAGAATTACATCCTTTCAGGATGGAACAATTTTATTCACCAACTTATTGATACAAAAACAGTGATGTCAGTAAGTCAGTCAACTGGAGCAAAGCACACAAATATTTAATTTTGCGGAAGTAGAAAAAGAAGATCAAATTTTTTGTTGTTTTAAAACTAGAGGAAATCTCTGTATTTATAGTCAACAGAGGATAGTGTGAACCAATGTTTATTTTGTCTTATTAGAAAGGTTACAACTATTTATAAAAGTTGCAACCCTTCGAAAAGTTCACAACATTTCATAAAAGTTGCAATTTTTCATAAAGTCGCAACTTTTCATAGTCACAACTTTTGAAAGAAGTCGCAAACTCTTCATTAAAATTTCAACTTTTCATAACATTTGATAAAAATCGCAACTCTTTATTATAGTCGCAATTTTTCATATAAATCACATCTTTTCATGAACAAAAGTGTTAGTTTTGAAAATAAATAAATTTAAAAAAAAAAATTGCTTGTGGTGGCACAACATAAACGAGCCTAACGTACTTTTTTATATAAATATATGATTATATTTTGTTAAAAAGGCTAATAAATTTTTTACTACTGCTAAAAAATTAGGCCATCTGATTTTGGGGCCATTTTTAAAAGGCAGTAAGTCGCCTCTGATTTTAGTAACCTCAACAATGACCAATCAAAATATTTCAACCCAAGAATCCATGTACACAGTTTATGTATCATATTACAACCAAATGTCATAATGGACAAAATGGGACAAGTCTTTCAATCAAAACAATTGTAACAAACGTTGCCAATTGACTCCAAAGCTAACTTGGAGTATCATTGCATGCTTATGCACTCGAATCATCTGCTGGCTTCGCTTCCTCTTTTGATTTCAAAGATGCTGAAGGCGATGGAGCACCATCTTGACCCATTTCACCTCTCAAATCGTTGATGCTCTGTTCAAGTTCATCAATCCGGTTTCCCATCTCGTCAAGTGCAGCTTTGTCAAGGACTAAACATATTTTGTTCAAGCATTGATGTCATAGAAGAGATTAATATAAAGATATAGTCGGAACAGTTTGATAAGAAACCCCTCCAATATGAGAACTCTCGTCAGCGTGAGAGAGGACTGACAACAAGAGAGATAAGAAAACAGCAAACCAACCCACTGATAAACCGACCCTCAAAAGAAGGTTAGAATCATGTTGAAGGATCAGCAGAAAGTATACAAACCTAAATAGTTGAAAGACGGCAAAGCTGAAAACAATGAACCACTCAACAGCCTCAGAGCCAAGAAGGTGGTTAACACATTCGTGGATTCAGAGTTGTACTGAATGCTACATATAATTAAATGCATTTTAGATGACACTGATATTAGCAACTATGGATCAGATAGGAAACATCAAATTAAAAAAGGTCAATTTTTGAGATGATTGATTCGGACATTGTCTGGAATCTGGTTTGCTGCAAAGAGAAAAATATCAGTCAGATAATTATAATTGATACATGTGAAGAATCCAAGGGGTTGCAAAGTGACTGGACGCACCATTTGCTGTAGAAGATTCTGGACCTGGAAGAGAAGGAAAGAACAGTAATAATTAGAGGCCAAAAAAGGGATAGCGACTCCAATGCATGATATGTCAAGTGCATGAAAATTGAACCAAATGTCGAGGAAATAGCATCACGGTAAAGCCATATTTATGAATAGAGATAGTTCTTTAAAGGGCCATGTTGCGTGTCATAATTATATCTGTTTATGAAAAGATCACACAATCGAGTAATATTCTATTAGGTAAAAAAGAAGTATTAATTCCAACTTCCCAAGTAATTGTGCTTCAATAATTCAATGGTGACAGATTGAGATGACTAGAAACTTTAAAGATTGTTAACGAGTGCAAGAGAGTGAGATTAGTCTGCTTAACATCAATAAAGAAATTAAAGTTGTCTTTGCCAGAAAACTTACAAACACAGTCATATCAGCAGTGCTTTGTTTTGTATTATCACCGTCATGCCCATCCTGCCAGAAAATTGTGATAGTTAGGTTTAGAAGAGTGACACTAAAGCAGCTCAGCAACAGATGAACACACATCTGAATAAAACAAACTACAGATCGAAAGCTAAAGGAGAAGGGTCTGGATAAATTAATCAAATTACCCAACCTGTATCTCCACATGGACTACTTTCATTAAAATTTTCAATGCCTTAAATCAGCATTGAACATATTTCTCTCGACTCGCATTGTCATTAAATTTAACTCTTCAAGGCAATTGAATGGAAGTCAAAACAAAGTGGCTCAAGGAGTTTGCTATGGTAATCCTTTTCCAAGAATTCAAAACTTGGGATTTTAATTGAAATCGTACCATCAAGTAAATAAATGCTAAACAAAGATACCTGACAAGGAAGTACAAAGTAGCCACGGAAAAAAAAGATGTGACAACAAAGCAGCAACATATGCAAGTTCCAAAAATGAACGCAAGTACCATACTTCTAACTTCATAAGGAACTAGACGATGCAGAGTGCATCCCGGTACACCTTCTTACACATCAAACATAAATATATACTCTTAATTCAGACATTGCAGAAGTGGTATAATCTTTAATTTGTATTAATAAAGCAACGTCAGCAGCACATTATAGCTCCTACTACCTTCACAACCATACTACCCAATGACTAAGAGAGCGACTAGATACAGTCAGTAGGTAATACCAGCTAGTTGTGATTAAGCTTAGTCGTCATTGGGAACTCTAATTGGCTCTTATTATTTTAACATGCTTACTCAACTCAATAACCACAGACTTGCTTTAATTCCAGTCCACCTTCCGATAAATGAAACAGAACATATACCACCCTCGAAGCTCTATTTTGTCTTAAAAGAGAATTGCAATGACTGCAAGTAGAACAATATGGATATAGATAATTCCTGTAGCCATCTCCCACTTTGGGAGCTCTAATTTTAGCTTTTTCATGTTAATTTAATGTGCTCACTCAACTCAATAACCAAAATTCACTGCAACTTCTAATAAACAAAATGGAATTTTACAGCTTGAAAATTGTTAATGTTCATTACAACAACCCAGTGTATTCCCACATATGGCATCTCGGGAGGTTCTCTACGCACAGGGAGGTTCTTCCGAACACCCTCAGCTCAAACAAAATTGTTAATTTTCATAATTTACTAATATTTCTACATGATTAAAACAAATCACACCGAAACAAATGCAGCAACACCAGGAATATTTATTTATTATTCAGTCCTATTATATGCAATAAATTTCTTGCCTTTTCGACAACAAACAAGAAGTAGAGAATAGATCACAACACAAATTAATCATATAAACCCTAAATCTGAACGAAAAAATACCAAAAAATACGTATTCTTTTGGATTTAATCAGTTAATGTGGATTGTGCACATAGAAAAAAAACTGAAAATTATAATTGATATAGAAATGAATTTACCATTTTTGTTCAGAATTCTGATGATAGAGAGAGCGATTTGCTGTAATTCGCTTTTCAGCAGAGAGGAAATTGGAAGCCCTAAAAATGGTGAGAATTGGGAGGTCGATATCTAAAAAGGACTGGTAATTTGATTTTTGAAATGATCAAGCGGGTTACTGTTGACCCGACCCGGCTAAGTATTATTTGGGGAAATCTCATTTGTAAGCATAAAATAATAAACAAATTACAGATATCACATACTTTTAAGGTAAAATTACAGTATATCCCTTAAAAGTTTATAATTACAAAAAATCTTCAAAGAGGATATAATAATATAAGCGCTGATTCATTAATTTAATGTGCGAGATACATTATCTGATATGCGAAGTACATTTTATACTACACTAATATGATGTGTGAAATACATTAATTTGATGCGTGTGATACACTAATATGATGCGTGAGTTACATTTTATACATGATACACTAATCTGATATGCGAGATACATTAATGTAATGCGCGGAAATAAGGTATTTTAGAAATTTGTAAAACTTATACGGGAAAATAGTAATAAGTAAACTAAAAGGTGGGATTTCAGTAATTAATCCTAAAATAATTTCTACCCGTATATTTTATGATATGTAATTATATAATGGATGTATCAATTAGGGTATCAAATGAGTGGATTGAGTTGAAATTCGAGATATTAAAATAGACTGAAATAGAAATTGGATTAGGTCATTGACCCATTCAAGTTTACTATGGGTACGGCTTAAAAGTGGGTTGGGTCTTGACCCACTCGATTTAACCCACTTAATCTCAATAATTTTAATATTTGAAAAAATTACGCAATTAAGCAAACTTATACTACTTAATTTCTCATCATAACTATAGTTTGCTATAATTATCACTCGCGGCTAACATTATACATTAATTACGTGGGATGGCTTCGAGTTTGTATAATTAGCCACGTTTATATGTATAGTTCACCGAAATATATAAATACATATGTATAATATACAATTATCTAACTGATAAACATATACGATTCACCTCTCTCTCACTCTATGTCCTCTCTCCTCCCTCTCTGAATCTCGCTCGTTTCTTTCCATCCTCTCCCAATTTGGCTTCCCGTTTATACAAATGCATGTATATTATATACAATCGTCTAACCAATATACATACACAGTTCACCTCTCTCCACTATGTGGCCTCTTTTGCTAGCCTCTCGCCTCCCTCTTCCATTCTCGCTCGCTCTCCCCTCTCTCCCCCAATCTCATTTTCCATATATACAAATGTATATGTATCATATACAATTATCTAACCAATATACATATACAATGCACCTCTCTCCCACTCTCTGACCATTCTTGATCGCCTCTCTCCCCCCTTTCCTAATCTTGCTCGTCTCTCTCCTTCCTCTCCCAAACTCGCTTGCCATATATACAAATATATATATAATTCACCTTTCACCCACTAGTTACCTCTCTCTTTCGCCTCTCTCCCAGTCTCACTCGCTTCTCTCCTCCCTATAACATGTAGCTACGAATTGCAATTGTCAAACTATATCCACGAAGAGTTATTAGGCTATTTTGAGTGATTATATGTGAAAGTTCCTCTTTAATAATTTTTTAAAAAAGTTTTATAACCACAATTTGAATTTCAACTCAAGATTTTTTTTAAAGAGGTGACAAATGAATAGATAAATCCTAAAGATATAAAATATATTGTAATTCATACCTGCAATGAAGGAAGATACATTATAATTTACATCAATACAAATAAAGAGTCTTAAAATGAGTTGAAACTGGAGACTAAACTGGGTCAATTAAGGATTTTCATTAAATGGGTTAAAGCTTGAACGAGTTGATATTAAACTCATTTAAATTATATTGAGCCCAACTCTTAAAATCCTGAACAGGTTGCGTGGGTTACCTATAGTTGAACTCATTTTTGACACCCCCAATATCAGTGTATTTCTTATAATGGATATATAAAATTGATATTATATACATTGGATGAAAATGATATACACAAAGGATACTAGATACATTAATGCATGTTTGATATCGAATACACAAAATTCTTTTATTGTATTTGAAATTACTGTTAGATACATTGCATAAAATTGATATACATAAATTTATTAGATACATCAATGTATATTTGATATTGAATACACAAATATATAAAAGTATGAAACACAATTACAAAAAACTAGAGGTACAAGAGAGATAGAAGCGAGCGAGAAAGGAGACGAATAAGATACATTCGTTAGATAAAATGTATCTACAGGCAAACATAATGTGTTTATGAATATACATAAATATACCAGATACATCAACATATATTTGCATACACAAGTATATAAGTGTAAACACAACTATAGAAAAATAGAGGGATGAGAGAAGAAATATATGGACGAGAGAAAGAGAATGTGCGAGAAAAAAAACAGGCGAGATACATTCGTTGGATAAAATATATCTAGATGTAAATATATTGTATTTATAGATAGCATCATCAAGATTCTCAATTATTAAAATTATGGATACAAGTAATTACCACTTATATTAACGCATTTTATGTTGTTTGCTAAAAAGATAACACGAATAATATTAAGTAAAATATATTTATATATAAATATTCAACACGAAATACTAACTTTTTATATTAATTTATGACCCTCAAATCTAAAATCAAAGTATATTGTATCGTTAGTTTATATATAATTTTGTTTGATTATTATTTAAATTTTATTATATTATATCGTTTAAATTTATAGTCAAGTAATAATAAAAAGTTTCATTTTGTATAATCACCGATTTGATGTAATGACATTATTATTTTATTATTTAATAATTCTATTTTATTTTTTATTTTACTATTTTACAGTAACTCTATCTTGTGCTTTGTTTCATTTTATAAGTATCAATTAAATGATTAATTTATGCTATTATATAACACGTAAACAATACAATCTATCCGAACAATATACCAACGCTAACTAATAAGGTAAACTAGTAGATTCTCCTTGACAAGAACATTAACATTTTTTTCTATTTCTATATTTCTTAGTATATTCCTATAAACAAATATACAAACATAGCAAAAATAAAATTAAATAAAAATTAATTGCGGCGGCGCCATTTTTACACCTTCACTCTCTACTCTTAACCCTAACGTCACTCTCCTTCAACACTTCGATTTAGACGACAAACCCTAATTTCTGTTAATTTTTGGCAATTTTTAGTTTTGAGAGTTGATTTTAATGGAGGAAAATCAAAAGCAGCAGCAATTTTTGGTTTCATCTGTGTCCGAGCTTACAAGTTCTTCATCTTCGTTGTTTTCCAAAACCGAACCGGTTTTTGCTCGGTTTAGCTTAGATTCCGGTTTGCCGGAGCTCCGATTTGGTCAGGGTGCAGAGCTGAGTGATGCCGTTGTGTTCAATGTTAAGATTTCTCAGGTTAGTTTTTATGAATTTTGTAAATAGAGTAGAATGCAATTTTAATTGTTAAAAAGCAGTTTAAAGGATTACAACTTTTTTTTTTGTTAGAAATGTACTGTTTATGGTGAAAATGCATAAAAATGGTACAGAGATCAAATTTTCAAAGCTAAAAAAGGCCATGTTTGGATGAGTGGAAAGGATTAAGTTGTGGAAAAAGCCTCTTGCAGAAATGCATGGTAGGTTGTGTACAATAGTTAGTTTGGTCCTTTCCCGGATTCAGCATGTAGCATGAGCTTTAGTGCACCAGGTTGTCCTTTTTAGGGGAAAGGATGGAGTGATACTAATGGTGGTGTTTTGGTTTTCACATTTTCTTACTAACTTAAAGGTTACATGTTGTTTCAAAACAATGTTGCACTAACTCTTCAAAAATGTTGAGGGGTGCGTGTTGGATCTCTCAGAAGTAGTGCATTTTTGAAGGATCCAACACGCTGAGACATCTTTTATTGTGAGTTTGAGCAATATAGGTTTCAAATGCATGGATGATATTATGAATTTGTTTAATTTTTTTCTGGGATTTTTACTAGTAACCAAACAGAGTAACCAGTGGATTTTAATAAAAGAAATGCAGAAAATGAAGAATAAAACTGAAAAAATGATATTCTAAACTGATTCTCGGTAGGAATTTAAGTTATGTATGTGAGGGGTATTATCTTAGGCCTTGATTATCTCCTTTCTTTTTTCCAGTTATTCAAGCTAGGCCCTGTTGAATCCTTATGCGTATCTGAAGCCAATAAAGAGGTATGGTTTAGAGGTCAGAAGGTAGTATTACAATGTGATAATGGTGGACTTATTAATTGTTTTCTACCTGCAAATAAATTTTGTATCCTGTAACTCCTGTAAGGATTTCTAGAGATGGTTGCGTTACCTTTTGTTTATGCTGATTATTCTAGTGAGTGTTACACCAACAGAGGAATCAACAAATCATTTGGAATGCTTCGACTTCAATTTTTTATTAGCGTGAAACAATAAAACCTAATCTGGAGCAACTTTTCGGTTTATTGCCCTGATGACAACCTACTATAATTGCAGTACTATCAAAAGATTATCTATCAGAATTTGCTACCTGCATGATTTTCATGCACATATATTTGTACGTAGATGATCAAGCACTATTTGCTTAATGCTGAAAAAATTTAATACTGCAAATCTGTGTTCAATGCAATAATAATAATAACATGTTGCTTTAGGATTAGACAATTGCTTACATGCAAAAATATGTGTGTTTGTCAATTGTCATAGACATCATTTATCTTGTCCTGGAAGAAAAGTTAAAGGTACTCATTTTATGTAAATCACTATTATTTGGAATTTGATGTTGTAATATTAATGTTATGCATTAACTTTGGTCTTTTGAACCAGAAATCACATTCAAGGGGAATCTCCATTCAATTTAGAAACGAGGAGGAAAGTAGGGCCTTCCATTGTGCATTTGAGCAATGGAAGAAGGAAGTGGTTGTTCAAGGTCTGTTTTGGTGTATGTCTGGAATGCTTTGTACCAAGTTTCCACGCAACCTTGTGGAGTAGCCACATTCTCCTCTCCAATAACTCTCTTGTTTGTTCAAATGGCATGTTGATTCTCTGCAGTTGTCTAGATATTGTGGTTACTGACATGTTAGTCTCATGATTATGTGTGGTAAATAACAGTTATTTGATAGCATTCTCTATGTGACATTTTTTACTTGGATCCAAACTGTGAATGTTTGAAGTGTATGCAAAGAATCTTTACTTTTACTGGACTTTGTTTATGGCTTATCCTTTGTGTGTTAATCTTTTTCCGATACTGATAAATACTAATGTCTGTCTAAGCTATATGTCCTGCCGTATTAGGAACTTTATAGTTGGTCCAGTGTTATAAACATTTGGTTAGTTATTGTCTTTAAGCTTCTACTATTGGTTGTGTTGGAGTACTGGTCCATTTTTTCGGTTCTTCTAAAGCACTTATTTTTATTCCCCACAGATTAGAATTTGAACAATTCATTTTAGATATTTGACCTCGTTATGAGAAAAGGTTGGTTTTGGATATTTGACTATGTTATCAATCAAAAAAGGAAAAAAAAAGGTATTGACTGTCTCTAGCTTAAACTTGGTATACAAAGTCGAAGGTTGAAAAATGTAGCTGAGATTCTCCATATATGTTCTTCCATCTTCGTTTAGTATATATTTAAGGGATAAGGTTTAAAAATGTGCTCAACCTATTAGAAATGGTTCA
This sequence comes from Solanum lycopersicoides, assembly GCA_022817965.1. NCBI lineage: Eukaryota > Viridiplantae > Streptophyta > Magnoliopsida > Solanales > Solanaceae > Solanum > Solanum lycopersicoides. The sequence goes on along the minus strand of CM040629.1, from coordinate 98,588,013 downwards.
AAAATGCTCTCCTTCCACCTATTGGTTTAAAAATGCCCTTAATGTTTTCTTTAGGTTCAAAAATACCCTCTGGCTAACAGAAATATGAAATGGAGTTTAACTAAACAAATGACCAATTTTCATTGGTCTAACATAATTTTTTTATCAAATAAAAAAACCCCACCCAAACCCGTTTTGAACTGGCACTTCATGCGTTCCTCGGTTCATTCTTCTTCCTTGTTCCTTTCTCTGTTCTTTCTTCATCCTCTTTTTTCTTTCTCTAAAAAACAACTTTCCCCAAAGTAGCTAAGTTGCAATTAACTTTGACAGAAAAATAGCTAAATTGTAGCATGTAGTATACTTTTAAGCCCAAAAGATAGTAACTTTCAAGCTTTCACTTTAATTGTTGTTTTATGGGCTTAGAAGTTTACTACATGCTGCAATGTAGCTATTTTTTTGTTAAGTTAATCGTTGCAACTTAGCTACTTTGGGGATGAAAGTTGTTGTTTTTTAAAGAAAGAAAACAGAGGATGAAGAAAGAACACAGAAAGGAACAAGGTAGAAGAAAGAACAGAAGAACGCATGAAGTGCCAGTTGAAAACGGGTTTGGTTTTTTTTTTTTTATTTGATAAAATAATTATGTTGACCAATTTCCATGTCATATTTCCTTAGCTAAAGGACATTTCTGAACCTAAAGAAAACGTTAAGGGCATTTTTAAGCCTTTTCCCTATATTTAATGATTTTTCTTTCTTTAGCTCATGTGAATAAAAAGGGAATTGCTCTTACTGCAAATAAGAAAGAAACAAGAAAGTGATGTGGTTCCTGTCAAAAACTTAGAAATGTTTCACTATGCATAACTTCCCCATTTTTGATGAATCTATTACGTAAGATCAATTGCAGTTAAGGGAATGTTGTGTACCTGCTCTACTCAGTGAAGCTTATTGTGGTTGCACACGTGAATAGAAATCTGTGATGTAAATAATGATTTTTTTTGTATAAGAATAAATAATTATGACTTGTATAAATGTAACTTGTTTTTGTCTTTCTGTCAGAATGTTCTTTGAACAATGGAGCAGTATCAACTTCAAAAAGCAAATTTGATGACAAAATTGAGGCATCTTCTGCCAAAATGTACTTTCACTACTATGGACAGCTATTGCATCAGCAGAATATGTTGCAGGATTTTGTAAGGACAGGTATTCTGAACTTCGATATCATGGAATTTCCTCATAGAGGTTCATAGTGTGTCCTGAGATGATGTGCTGTCTTGTATTTCTCCTAGAATGTTATTGAACTCCTCCTTTTTGCATTTCTAAAGGATCAAATGGCTGAATCCCATCATGGAGAGTTTGACTTGACACATATGAATACTTGCAGGAACCTATTATTCTGCTGTAATTGAGAACCGTGCTGATTTTCTTGGTCGCATAGTGGTTGATGTTGGTGCTGGTAGTGGCATTTTGTCATTATTTGCAGCTCAGGTGATCTGTTTGTATCAATGCATTTTTGACGAATGATATCAACCTTGGCACAGCCAGTTATTCTAATATTTACTAAGTATCTTTTCTTTTTCCTGCCTCTCTTCACATCCAAAAAACAAACAAACTCATAGGCTGGTGCAAAGCATGTTTATGCCATAGAGGCTTCTGAAATGGCCGACTATGCAAGACAACTTATTGCTGGAAATCCATCACTAAATGACAGAATTACAGTAAGTGTTCTTTTACTTGTTTAAGCTGACCCCACTTTGTACAGGATTTTTCGGTCTCTTTTTTAATGCTTTCCAACATATTTATATAATATCTTGGCAGTTCTTCTTTGTTTTTTTTGTTAATGTTTCATGTATGGATTTCTAGGTAATCAAAGGAAAGGTCGAAGATGTAGAGTTACCTGAGAAAGCTGATATTTTGATCTCTGAGCCAATGGGTAAGCTTGTCTAGTTAGTTTTATTTTTAATTCTTTTGATAGATCCTGTTAACTTCTGAGATGAGATGGAGCATTCTGTATACTTTGGGCATACTGCAAGTCTGTTAGAACTTTAGGTTATATCACTGTTTATTATTTGGGAAGCTTATAAGATAAGCTTGCTGTTAGACTATGTTTCAAGAACCTATACTACAAAGATAGAAAATATATGAAAGATCAAGAAAACAGTAACAACTTTTTGTTGAGCTCTCTTTCAGTTTCAAGCAGAAAATAAGTTTGCAATCTTCCAATATAGGGTAGAATGTGTTAATTGAGAATAGCAGAATTCCATGAATAGAATATTCAAAAAAGACATGCTTAAACCTGTTGATTGAGTAATACAGTGCGTATACCTTACAGGTACCCTGTTGGTTAATGAAAGAATGTTGGAGTCTTATGTGATTGCAAGAGACCGATTTCTTGTTCAAAATGGAAAAATGTTTCCTGGTGTTGGAAGGTAATTTTATTTTTTAACTCAAGCACATTGAGTCTTGCCTTGTCAAATTGATGACGATGTCTGCAATTTTCGTATAAGGTTTTGTTTCTCAGTCATTTCCTTTTTTTATCCCTTCAAATGTCTCTGTCATGCCAAAAATATGAAGCTGCTATTCTTCATTAATTTTTTATCTTACTATCTTATGTCCTTCATATTGGTGTGTGATACTATTGTTAAATATAATTGTGAGTTGCATTGGTAATGGTTTTCTGGTTCATCTTGACAAAGTAGTGTTGCTTGTTCCTTAGATGGATTAGCTTAGGAGGTTGGAGGTTAGTATAACTATTTCCCCTGTTTTCATTGATTTCTACCCCTCTCGTGCATGTTTGCCTGATTACTCAATACTCAATAGTATTTGGGCTGAATCTAATTTATATTTCCTACCCTTCTTTATTGGTTGCATTTACATATTTCTGCATGAATTTCATCAAGTGTCTTGAGCATGCATTACATAAACTAGCATACAACCGTTCTATTATTTTCCTTCCATCTTTTTTGTCTTGGAAATGACATTCTTGTCATTTTTTGCTTACGTTTCCTTTCTCTTGTAGAATACACATGGCACCATTTAGTGACGAATATTTGTATATGGAAATAGCAAATAAGGTACACAGTGGATCATATCACCTTTTCTTCTTGATCTTGGAGTTTGTTCTGTTCTAAAAAATTGTCATTTCTTCTCTGGTGCCCTTCCAACCGAGAGAAAGAAAACCATGGTTCCTTCTCTTTAGGGAATGAAGGTTGATGGGTACTATGTTTGCCATATTAAGGGTTTCAAATGGTTTAAAATGTTTGTTGAGGCACAGTAGTAGTTGTTGTGGTGGATAGTATTTGTTTGTATATGGTGTTTCCAGTGAAGAATCTGAAAATTTTCTTCAATGCATTGTAGAACTCCTGTAACAATTCTTTTTGCATTTTGCCCATGAAAAACACTGATATGTTGTTTATCTTTTGCTCTTAAATGAATAAGACCTCAATTGCTAACGGAATATGTTATGAACTTCCGTGGCTACGTAGATAAAAGGAGAACAAGAGAAACAAATTGAATGCCATCTAAAATCAGTGGACGCATAGAACTTTTGGTATTCAAGCTTCACAGTCACCATGGATGTCTATTAGATCTTCATGTTTTTCTTTTTAACAAGAATCAATTATTCAGGCGATGCTTATTGACAAAGATCTCATTGTCCAAAATCAGTATCCGTTTACCATTAACATTTACAAATGTCTGATAGTTTGGACTTTGGCTTTCTTTTGCTTTTATACACTTCGCGTCTTCCTTTTCGGTGATATGATTTACCTACCATTGTTTACATTATTTTTTTCAATTGTGAGTCAATGTCTTAATACTTTTTTTATTCCTTGCGGTCTAGGCTACCTTTTGGCAGCAGCAAAACTACTTTGGGGTTGATTTGACACCATTGCACGGATCTGCTTACCAAGGATACTTTTCTCAGGTCAATATCCTCTATATTAGGAACTCTTACTTGGATTGGCTTTAGTGACCATACTTGTCTTATCCCTGAATACTTCACTTTGACTTGAACAGCACTTTTAGAGCTTTCTTGAATGTTCCATTTTCCTGCGGTGTGGAGTTCTCTTATTTATTAGTTACTTGTACTTTTAAATATGCAGTCTATCTAAAATATCCAATTGTATTATGGTATCTTCAAATATGAGACTGTGTCTCAGTAGTGTTGCTTTTGTTTGATTTCCGTTTTCTAGAATACCCACTCTACATGTGTCTGCTGGTCAGTTTGGAAGGAGAGAAACAATAGATTTTTTGAGGGTTGAAAGGAAACTATCCATAAATGTATCTTGAAGAAGTTTAAACTATTCAAGAGTGGACTTTTCTGATTATTTATGCTAGGTTACTACCCTTGTAAGAGAATAGCCCTACTAGGTTCTAACTTAATGTTTAAGACGTAAGAAAAAAACGTTTCCGAGGGGTATTATTTTGGTTCAATGTGAAGATATGGTAGGAGGTCTACTTATTTTGTTCTATTCACGATACTGAAATGGTGAACGGATTAATTGGTTATTCAAATGTAATAAACTAGTTACATATAATGTAATAAGTTGGCCTCCAAGATGCAATCGATGTACTTTATTCAGGAAAAAGAATTGTAATAGACATACTTGTGAGCCAAAGATTTTGTGTATCGTTTGTGATTTTTAGTCCAAACTTGAAAATATTAGATAAAAGTTTTGGTTGAGGTATGCATGCTTCTGACTCGTACTCTTTTTCCGTTCTCTTTGGATATTTTTGTCCTTTTGCAGCCAGTTGTTGATGCTTTTGATTCTAGGTTATTGGTAGCTCCTGCAGTGTCCCATGTGATAAACTTCAGTTCAGTGAAGGTATCAATCAACATTTTATTCTCTATGATGTGAAAATGAAGTTGTTGCGTTCCTCATTCTTAGCAGGCCTTCTATTCCTTTTCTCCCCTTCCTTCTAATACAGGAAAAGCACTATCCAGTAAAGGGTGGCGATGTTTGACAAAAATCACACTTACTGACTCAAAGATCACTTGGTTAAAATATAAAGGAAATGAACAAAAATTTTGTTGGTGTTAATTAAGGAAGATTTAGCTGAAGTGAATTACTCTTGATTGTGGGCTATCAGATTTGTTGAATGTCTAACACAAATTGTGGGCATTCAACTCTATACAAAAGTATTTGTAAGTTGTAACTTTATGTTCCTATGAAATGATATTTCCTGCATCTATATTACAGGAAGAAGATCTATATGAAATTGACGTCCCGTTGAGGTTTCTGTCAACTGTTAGCACTAGAATTCATGGGCTGGCTTGCTGGTTTGATGTACTTTTTAATGGAAGGTGAACTTTTGTTGTCTTTCATCACCTTGGTTCTGGTACTTTGTCTTTTTGCTTTTGTTGCTAAATTGTTTCCCCCTTTCTGAAGCACTGTGCAAAGATGGCTGACCACTGCTCCGGGTGCACCAACAACTCACTGGTATCAGCTTAGGTGTGTCTTACCACAACCACTTTATGTCATGCCAGGACAGGAGATAACTGGTCGGCTTCACCTAGTTGCCCACAAGGCACAAAGTTATACCATTTACCTAACATTGTCAGGTAGTTCTTTATCATGGTTATTTGCGACATGTTATCGTGCCTGTCAAGTCAAGATTGCTGATATTTCTTCAAGAATCTAACATGTCATTAATTTGTATAGCTCTTGTTGGAGATATGCTCCAAACATCATCTGTTAAACTTGATCTGAAGGAACCATATTACCGGATGTCCCAGCCCCAGGCATATCCAGCAGCACAGGATCAAAATCCTAGTCAGCTATTACAATCGGTACTGCAGATTTCATAATCACAATTTTCACTGTCTCACCCCCCCTTCTGTCCCCCTCCCACTAAGTTTTCTAGGTGCACATAAGCTTTTAGTGATGATTTGAAATTATTTGTGGTGTAGAGATTCTTACTAAATTCTTTTGAACCTAAAAATAGCTATGTCGTGAACGAGCAGCCACCTTATTTACTTAGTCTGCAATGCGCCCCATCATGTACGATCCCAATTTTTTTTCTTGACAAAGTACATGATGATTCTTCTTGCCAATGGGTGACTGGATATTTTAATTCCGGAACTCTCTATGTTCTAATAGCATATTGAAGTTTGCAACTATCTTCAATGAAAGCTTAATTTATAGGTTGGCTTATAAGCAGTTTTATCAAAGGCGTGCTTAAAGTTCATCTAAACCTGTAGCAAGGCTCAAAACACATTGAGCGCTTCACCTCACTTAATCTGCGCTTCAATATTGGTATAATAGAGGCTCTAAGACAGTTTCCCTGCAAATGAGCGTTTCATGAAGAGGCAACACTTGAAACAATTGATATTTCACTCCAGTTGTGCCTTTTTTCTCACTTGAGCCAAAGTTTTATTTGTGCTTTGCGACCTTAGAGCTTTTTTTTTTTTTTTTTGCTTTTCGCTTATGAACAAGGTTTCTTTGTTACCCTTATTGCTGTTAGTGAGAGCTCACGTCTTTACCTTTTTCTATCTTGAACAGGACATGCAATTTCCATCTCGAGATGACGACGGATCAATCCTAATGCAACAACCCTCCCCTAATGAGCTACATTCTCTCTGATATTAATATCCAACTCCAAAGATGTGAATCGACGACGAGCTTTTGCATATGTGATGTGCATGAATGTTTATGTTAGTCTAATTTCCATCAAGTACATCTTTTTCTATTAACAGTTGCAGACTCCAGTGTTGAATGCTTCCAAATTTAACTCTGATTTGATATTAGTGGTGGCTATTTGACCTGTGCAGTAGTTTATTTTACTCAACTGGTTCAGTTTTCCAATTTCACATAACCTTTGTGTGGGTTTCACATTGTTAGCTATATTGCTTGGATTCTCAAAAAAAAAACGTCAAAACTACACTATCGATTGGATCTTTAAAAATTAATGTGTTTTTGGAGGATCTGATACGAGTGCAGTGTCATTTTGACATTGTTTTGTTTGGAGGATTCGAGCAACATAGGCTGTAAGCCGAATTCGAGATTATTTTCATATTCAAGAAAATATTTGAGCTTTTAAAGTTCTGTTCGAATTAATTAATCTGGTTATTTGCAATTTTACAAAAATGAAAATGCCCGTATAGTTTGTGAACAAAGTTTAAGTTGTCCTTTACAATGTACCATATCTTTAAAAGCGTTTCTCAATATGAATCTAAATTAATACGATAGAAAAGCAAAAACTATTTTTATATATTTAAGTGAATGCCTACAAGTGGAGAGTGAAGCCAAAACCAAGTCAACCATTTCTCACTCAATCTTTTCAAAAGAAAAAAAATGTCCATCTTCAATGGATGTCATCTCCCTCAAGAACTCTTAATCAACATCTTCTGCAGATTACCTGCAAAATCCATAGGCCAGTTAAGGTGTGTATCAAATCCATTAAATTCTCTTCTCTGTAATAAACAATTCCTCAAAACTCACTTCACTAGTATTATCCACTTTCAAGAACCTGAAAAACTCATTCTTTTTTCAAATTCACACTCTTTTCACACTATAACCTTCAAAAACAATGGTGTTTTTTCAAATTCCATCAATATTAAGCTAACCACAAGTGACCAATCTGTTGATATTTGTGGATCTTGTAATGGGTTGTTCTTGATTGTGACTAAAGATTACACTAAAGTTGTAATAAACCCCACAACCCTAGATTTCAAGAAAATCCCAAATTCCCCTTTTGCTCTTGATCCAGTTGGTAGTTTTAGTATGTATGGATTTGGGTATGATTATGTTAATGATGACTATAAGATTGTTGTGATTTCTCGTTATGACCATGATAATGAATATAAGCCTGATGTTTTAGACATGTTTATGGATGTTTACTCATTAAAAGTTGGATCTTGGAAGAGGATTAAGAGTTCACCTTATGATCATGCTGTTCCTGAGCTTGCTTCTGGTGTTTTTGTGAATGGTGCTTTGCATTGGTTAGCTAGGAAAAAGCCATATTATGTATCTGTTATTGGTGCTTTTGTGTTGAGTGATGAGGAGTTTGTTGAAGTTGTAGCTCCTAGTAGTCTTGATGAAGGTAAATTTGTGTTCAATGAACTTGTGGTGCTTAAAGGGTGTCTTTGTATGGTTGTTCATAATGTAGAGGGTAATGGTAATAGAATTGATGTTTGGATGATGAAGGAGTATGGTGTGGAGGAATCTTGGACAAAGTTTTGTGTTGATGGAATTGATTTTTTTGACTTTTTGAAACCTTTGTGTTTTATAAGAGATGATGAAGTTGTGGTGAATATGGATGGGGAGAAGTTGATGGTTTATAATTTGGAACAAGAGAGATCAAGGGACTTGGATGTTGATGGAATTATTGATAGGTTTGATAGTGTTGGAACTTTTGTGGAGAGTTTGGTGTCTCCCATCGACCCTAACTTGTTTGAAATATAGGCGGTGGAACATCATACGTTCTTTCCATCTAAATCAGAAGTATCATATTTGATTCTTTAGAATAGAGTTTTTCTCGATATGAAGCACTAAAAACTTCATACTAATAAACTTGTAACAATATAAATCTGAATTAGTTGGATCGTTGACTTGTTAGACATTGAATGCTCCATGGGAAAGAAAGTTGTGTTTGGATGTATTTTTGAATCAATCTAGATGTTTCATATATTGTATATTGTACTACATTAGTACTAACATTTAATATTTTCTTCAAATGTTTAAGAAATTTTGTGGTGTCATCTACAAATTTATCACAAGGGGAATAATGTATATATAGCATGTTTTGCTTTAGAGTATTTTTAATCATTATATTTATTTTATATTATAATACGAATAACATGAAACACACCTAATGTATCTCGATCTTTTGAGCTTCATGGTGAACGAATTTTTTATCTGAACTATCATCAAATATTTTTAAAACACATCTAAATTATTTGTTGTTCACTTGGAAAAGACCAAAAATATAAAAAGAAAATATTTGAATCTCTTTCTTATATCTACTTATATACCATATTAATTTCTTTTTTCGGAATCATTTTTTTCTTTAACCAAATATCTTAGATAAGAAGCTTTTTATTCCTTTATGGACTTATACGTTGTTTACTCGAAATTTAATCTAGACTTTATCGAACACTGAATAAAAAATTAAAAGTCTATTACAAATTTATAATCATTTGTAGGGGTATATTAGTCCATGAAAAAGAGATTTCAAAATTTAGCCGTTCTATCTTTTTATTTTCAACTATATAAAATGGACACAATTTACAGACACAGATTATATATAAAAACTTAATACAGATATTATTTCTCTATCAGAAAAAAAGGTAGAAAATTGATATGTTTTCGTATGATCATTTGCTTTAAAGCAATTTTCCTTCTTCGAATTCGTAGAATTTAGCGATTAATTTTATCTACATTTCTCTCAGATCTGTTTCTGGAAAGTTCTGCAGGATCGCCGGCATCACCGGAATCGTCAGAATCGCTGGAATTACTTTATTTATAGGTACTGAAAATGTTTTGATTTTTTTTTTTGTTCGTGTTGATTTGTTTGTTTGTTTTTATGATGTGAATTGATGTACTGTAGGCTTTAGAAGTTGTACTTTGTAATTTTGAGTTTTGTTTGTAGATCGCTGGAAATGTACTGAGAATGTTGATGATTCTAGATGTTTGATTTTTTGTTTCTTTTGCGTGGATTTGCTCGTTTCTATGTTATGTATGGTTGTACTGTAGGCATACGGAGTTGTACTTTGTAATTTTGATTTTATGATTCTACAATGCTTTTTGGTTCTGTTCTGTGTGTTTTAGTTTTTATTCGCGTAGATTGGTTCATTTCTATGTTAGGAATAGTTCGTTGTATCGGATTTTGTGGAGTTGTAGTTTGTGTGTTTGAATTCTCAAAAGTGCAAATGCAAAAGGTTCGGTATAATCATCTGTAGTATTCTATGATTCATTCTGAACTGGGAGATTTGGAGTGCTGAACTTTGAATCGTAAGCACTTTTTTTTTTTAATTTAGGTGGAAATCGATTGGTTTACGGTTGCTTTCAACTTTGCTGGATTTACACGTGATAGCACGTGAATGTGCAGCTTTTGATTTCGACTTTTCTCCTCCCTGTAAGCACCCTGGATCATAATCTACAAGTTTTTTTTCTTTCTATTTTTTTTGTGATTGACAGCAGAATTTTGATGTTTTTTGAACTCTTCCTGCTGTTGTTTAAAGTAGTGAATTACAGATTGTGAAATTGGCTCCACAACGCCGATCACAGCGCCACATGGGTGGTCAGACGCAGCAGAGCAATACAGCGGCTACTGCTCTATATGATCACTCAGGCAATGCCGGCCCTGCTGGTGATGCTGGAGATGCCGTCATGGCGCGATGGCTTCAGTCTGCTGGATTACAGCATTTGGCATCTACTGGCGTGGATCAACGTCTGCTTCCGAACCTGCTTATGCAGGTTTGAAACCATACTTCATAACCACCTGTGTTTTTCTGTTAATGTTTAATTAGAAGTTGTCATAAGCAAGGGGGTGTATGTTCTCCACTGACTCAGACTGGAACACTATGTATATACAGTATATACAAGATTTAAGTAAAACTTTAATCATGTGTATATTCAGATGTGCACTCATTGTCTTTAGATTTTACGCTGTGGTATTAGTCAAATTGAATAGTCCTTGTATGTCTTGCTGTAGTATCTGAGAATTTTTTTCTTTATTTGGTTTACCCCTCCCCCTAGTCTGGTTGTATTGAATGCATTGATATACAAACATTGCACATTGCTCCATTTTCCCACTTTATTCTAATTATATCTAACAACAATCGATTCCTCCTGAACTCCATTGGTCTTAGTTGCAATTCTGGCAACTGAGAATCCAGATCATGGAATTTAATTTGCACAACAATATTTTGATCATTTTCTCTCCAATTCACCTGCCTTATCTGTCTTGTGGTTCTTTACCATGCGGGTTTTAGTATGTCTATCTTAGTTTTTGTTTGGATGTTGCATATTGAGTTCGTTAAGAGTTTTGAAGCCTGAATACTGTTTGAAGGGATACGGAGCACAGTCTATGGAAGAGAAACAGAGGCTTTTCAAATTGATGAGAAACCTGAACCTTAATGGCGAATCTGCTTCTGATCCATATACTTCAACAGCCCAAAGTCCAGGAGGGTTTGGATCATTGGATGGCCTTTATTCTCCTGAGTTCAGAGGAGACTTCGGAGCTGGGTTGTTGGATCTTCATTCCATGGATGACACTGAACTCTTAACTGAGGTAAGGTTCTTGACCTATGTAGTAGCTACTACCTAGTTCCTTCTCTACTCTAACTGAGAGAACATGGCTGGTCTACCTAGTCCCAGTGGAGCCTTCTCATCCTTTTTCAGATAACTGTTTAACAGTAAATGAACTACTAATCTTCTTTTTGTTACTAATTGTACAAATAGATGTCACTGGGGGTTATCGTGTGCAGATAGATTGAGAGCTGTAATTATCTTATTATAATTAGTGTATTATATTTAACAGTAAAGTGTTCTAGTTTTAAGACTGGACTTTATGAGATGAGAAATACTGAATTTATGTCTGGAATTGGAAAAAAATTCTGAGATTTGGTTGGGAGGATGGTGATTAGAGGGATTTAAAAGCTTTCCTTGTCCTAATTGTGGAATAACTCACAGGTCATGGTTTTCTGCGTTTTGATGAAACCAAATGAGTTGGTTTTATCATTTGTATCCACTGAAATACACGTTTCCTTCTGCTGGATAACTGATAACTAGTCTTTTTCTTTTGTGAAGATCCTTATTTGTGGATATTGTCCATATTGTGCTTGAATTTTAAGAGGTTGTAGATCAGCCGTGTTCTTTCTATCATAATCATCACTCTTACTTAGAATCAAGATCATTTCTAAACAGTTAGACTGATTCAAATCTTTCTCATTTGCGAATACTAGGCCATGTGTCTTGTAATGTTTCTGACTTTCTTGTGATATAGAGATGAATTTCTTCTTACTAATTCTCTGGCCTTATCTCATTTTAGCATGTAAATTCAGAACCCTTTGAGGTGTCACCTTTCATGCCGGGGGTACACAGAGCATTCGATAGTGACAAGGATCAACAGCAGAAAGCACAATCAGAGGCAGATGCTGCTGCAGGATTGTCCACAATTGAAAAAGAAAATAATGGGAGAGAAAACAATGTCGCAAAGATTAAAGTAGTGGTAAGTAGCTGGTTCAAATGCATGCAGCTCTATTAGAAATGGGAAGATTTTTTGTCTTTGTTAGGTAGGAAATGATGAGATAATGTTGTGTTGATTGGCATGTAAACTAGATTTTTACCTCACTTATGTTGTGTTGATTGGCATGTAATCTAGATTTTGAGGCATATTCTCTTACTGGATTCTAATTCCTAATCATTCAATTACCATTACTTCAATTTCTAATCTGGTAGTTTGCTCTATTACACCAACAAATGTTTTTTTACGTAAAGAGCATCTTTGAGTTTTCCTACAGAACCAACTTAACTGCTCACTCAATTCACATTGGTTAAATGTGATTTTATTTGAAGACCCACTTCCTACAAAAGATTTCTGAGGTTCTTGCAGCCTCCATTTATTTGAAATTGATATGCAGCACGAAATATAATTGCATAGTATTTGGTAATTCAACTGCATGACTGCATTACTGTTTTATGGACATTTGCTAGATGTTACATTCATTGTTCAGTCACTTTTCAATGAGTTCCACTTTACATAATAATTGGGAGTACTGGAAAATGACATTTCAGTCATATATTTTTGTCCTTGTATGTTTCTATCTAGTGATAAATATATGCCTGCTAGATTTATAAAAGATCGTCTCACTGCTTTTACTAATTTCTGTGCTTTGACTCCTTTCTTTGCGCGTGTTTTCTGGTTGTTGAGATATCTGTTGGTTCTTTCTCTTAGCAATTTCCAAAGCTGACATTAGTGTTTGGCAGGTGCGCAAGAGACCTTTAAACAAGAAGGAAGTTGCTCGGAAAGAGGATGATATTGTCACTGTACCAGACAATGATAGTCTCACAGTCCATGAACCCAAACTTAAGGTCTAAAATTCATTTTCACATAGAGTTTGATTTATGGATAACTTGATTCACTGTCTGATGTTTTCTTTATAGGACTTAATTTTTACCTCACTATTTTTTCTTGGATACATCTAATTTTGACCTTTCCATATTTGTGAGGAACTGATCTTTGGTTGTATTATGTAGGTGGACTTGACTGCTTATGTTGAGAAGCATGAGTTCTGTTTTGATGCTGTTCTGGATGAGTATGTGACAAATGATCAGGTATCATTCATTACCTATTAGAAGATTTATACCAAGGTTGTCTGAAAAATTTTCGAAACTGATTTGGACTACCTTCAACTTTATCTTTTCAACAGTAGACGATTTACCATCCAGTTTCTTGTAACTTTATCCCATATCCGTTGTTGCAGGTTTATCGAGCCACTGTGGAACCAATTATCCCAACCATCTTTCAGCGCACAAAAGCTACTTGCTTCGCGTATGGCCAGACAGGTCTGCTGCATTTCTTCACATGCTTGATTCATTTTGTTACCAGAGGCTGCTTACTATTATCTTCTCCTACGTAATTAATTGTTGCCCCCCCCCCCCCCCCACACACACACATACACAATGTATACTCTGTTGGTATGACTATAAATGTCTTATCTTATTAAAAAAAAAAGAATTACTTGCTCTCTACATGTTCCATATAATTTCAAGTGTTTCGATCCTCCTTTTGATAATTCTCCCTGTTAGTAGCTAGTATATTCATGCATATCTGCTGATGGTATAGTTGAAGAAATTCATATGCTCTTTTGGCAGAGATAGTTGTGCTTCTCAAGTTGAGAATCAGTAATTTCATATTTGAAACTAAACTAGTCATTTTTTCATTGCTGTTTTTCGCAATGTTAACCTTGCTTCAACTGCTTTATAATTGATTATTTTGTTGTATTTTCGTTTTCTGTTTTCTCTCTGATGATTTAGGGAGCGGTAAGACATACACAATGCAACCATTGCCTCTTAGAGCAGCAGAAGATCTTGTTAGGTTGTTGCATCAGCCAATTTATCGTAATCAGAAGTTCAAGTTGTGGCTCAGCTTTTTTGAAATATATGGTGGAAAACTGTTTGATCTTCTTGGTGATCGGAGGTTGGTATCCCTATAATGCTTTGGGAATTTCTTTGTACCTTCTTTAAAGGATATTGCACATGCTCAAATAACATTAGGTGATGCATGACACACATTGAATACTTGTGTAGTCTTGTACCTGGCACCGGGTCCCATAATTTGCACGTCACCAATCGGAAACTTGCATAGCCTGGAACCTGGTATGGGGTCCCATAAACTAGTCTATGATGTGAGGAGAGTAATGGTACTCCTATCAATAATATTTCGCAAAAATAGAGGAACTTTAAAACTTAAAGCTAGACATTGAAAGCTTGTACTGTCCTAAAGTCTATGATGTGAGGAGAGTAATGGTACTCCTATCAATAATATCTCGCAAAAATAGAGGAACTTTAAAACTTAAAGCTAGACATTGAAAGCTTGTAGTGTCCTAAATGGTTAGATGACTGTGTCTAAGTCAATACAGTGGTTGGGACTTGGGAGCGTGTTGTCTTGGTTGTCCATTTAAAAGATGATTGAAATCATTGTAAAAACTACTTATATTTTCTCTCATGAATATGATGCTTCATCTATGCAACACTTATTCTTCGCCAGTTTCTTACCAGCTAGTCCATACTATATGCAGGAAACTCTGCATGAGGGAAGATGGGCGGCAGCAGGTGTGTATTGTTGGGCTCCAGGAATTTGAAGTTTCAGATGTGCAGATTGTTAAAGAGTATATTGAAAGGGGAAATGCTGCAAGAAGTACTGGATCAACTGGTGCAAATGAGGAATCATCAAGATCACATGCGATATTGCAGCTTGTTGTCAAGAAACCTAATGAGGTTAAGGAATCTAGAAGAAACAATGATGTTAATGAGTCCAAGGGTGGGAAAGTTGTTGGAAAGATTTCTTTTATTGACCTTGCTGGTAGCGAGAGAGGTGCAGACACAACTGATAATGACCGACAAACAAGGTAAGTTCTCATAGCACACTTCTTGCTGCATTTCGTTATGCTTCCCTCTTCTGAGATTGTTTGTCTTTTTCCCTTTTGAATTTGTTTTCCTTAGATGTTGTGCATCAATTTTAAAAGTCATTTCACTGAGCCATTTTTTACATAGATCCTGGTAGAGTTCTGGCTGGGAACAGCTCAGATGTTTCTCGATCTTATTCTATAAGGACTGAAAGTACGAGGTCATGAAGATAGTTTGTATGTTAGATGTTATTGTTCTGAATTTTTTGCTCAAAGGTTTGGTCTTCCAAACACTGGAAATAAAGAGCTTGGCATTGTCAAGTACCTACTCTCTGCTGCTGGAAATCTTCGAGTTTTCACTTTGGCCAGTCTGAAACTGTAGTTTACATGATTATTCAAGTAGCATATTTGAAATCTATATATTGGTTTCCTTTTCAGGATTGAAGGAGCAGAAATTAATAAGAGTTTGTTAGCTCTTAAAGAGTGTATCCGCGCTCTCGACAATGACCAGATTCATATTCCATTCCGTGGGAGCAAACTTACTGAGGTGCTTCGTGATTCCTTTGTTGGCAACTCAAGAACTGTTATGATTTCCTGCATCTCTCCTAATGCAGGATCATGTGAACATACAATCAATACATTGAGATATGCTGACAGGTAAAAAAAATTATTTAAGCGTGGGTTGATTTTATTGTTTCCTATCAAGATGGGGTTAAACTAAAATGAGATAAACAGGGTGAAAAGTCTATCCAAAAGTGGAAACACAAAGAAAGATCAGAGTGCGAGTTTAATACCGTCTTCAGCGCCAACTTTGGCTGTTCCTGCTGGAGCAGGAGATGCTTATGAGCAACCTCAAGAATCTAAAGTAATGGACACAAGCAGAAAGGCTATGGAGAAAGAAAGCATATCTTACATTCCCTCTAGTGATTTTGATAAACAACCCTCTAGGTTTGGTTCAAGTCTTATCGCCAACAGCTGGGAGGAAAGTGGGGTAAATTCTGGTGGTATGGAGAGGGACTGGGTTGAGGTGAAGAATGCGTACAGCATTCCAGCTGGTCAGAAACTGTACTCGACAACCAATTTGCAAAGTTCAGGTGATGTAGTAGTGGACAAGGTGCCGAAAGTGTCTCCGCCTCGAAGGAAAGCATACCGGGATGAGAAATCTGAAAAGCCAGAACGGCCAGGAAATTGGTCAAGAAAAGATGCTGCAAGCGTTGATTCATCTTCTACAAGTTATAGACAACAATCTACAAGTACCCCCACAAAAAGTGTTGGATCAAGACAAAATGAAGTTTCATCACCTCCACTTGACGAAAATATCAATGAAATACTTGAGGTTATTCTTTATTGCATCTCATTTTTTCTCTTTGAACTCGGTGTTGAACTTCTCCAATGATGTGTTATCGTCCTCTTGCTGCATACAGGAAGAAGAGGCCCTTATAGCTGCCCATAGGAAAGAAATTGAAGATACAATGGAGATTGTTCGTGAAGTAAGAAAAATCCCAATGTTTTGTCCATTTTCTTGTGGTGATGATAGCTGCATGTCGTGAACTTGTGTTCCCATTAATAACTAACATATATTCTTTTGGTCTCAGGAAATGAAACTGCTAGCAGAAGTTGATCAACCTGGAAGTCGCATTGACAATTATGTGACACAGTTAAGCTTTGTGCTATCGCGCAAAGCAGCAAGTCTGGTCAGCCTTCAGGCTCGTCTTGCAAGGTTCCAACATCGATTGAAAGAGCAGGAAATACTGAGTAGAAAGAGGGTACCGCGTTAGACATGAAATTGTAAGTCTTACTACATCAAATGTCCCCTTGTGATTCTTGCAGACAATGAATCATTGTGCAGTGTTTTTTTTTTACAAAATAGAAGAAAGAAAACAATGGATGGTCTCTCTCATGATTTTCTGTTATCATTTCATCATATATATCATCATATATTATTATTATAAGTGGAAAGATCCAAACTGCAAAGTCGAATTACCATTTCACTCCTCTGCTAAATTAATAAATGAGTATATTGATATTGCTTTTAATCGTAATTATAAATTTCATAATGGAAGAATTTGATAAGTTATGATATAGAAAGTTATTCATCACTTTAAGGTAGAAATCATATAGCTTTTAATCGTAATCATAAATCTCATAATGGAAGAATTTGAAAAGGCATTCATCACTTTAAGGTAGAAATCAATTTCAGAATTAAAATTTGAAATTTAATTGATCATATCTTAATGCTATTTAAGAACCATCTTACAAAGAGGGAAGCTCACAATCGAAAATCGAATTTGGGAAATCGCACCATTCAACACGAAAAGACAAGAGAGTTATTGAAAATTGATAATCAAGAAGAAAAAGTAGTAGCGTAAAAAAAAGAGTAAATCTAATACATGTGTAGTATTAAGCAATGAATTGTGTTATGCTCATTTGGTAAGAAATACTCTGTCAATCCACTTTTGATTGTCGCGTTGCGCTTTTCGAAAGTCAATTTGACTAATTTTCAAAGTTAAATTAGATTACATTAATTCGATATTTCAAACAAAAAATTTAGATATTCAAAATTTATACGGAAAAAAAAAACATAATATTGTAAAACTTGAAAGTAAATAACACGAATTTGCGTAAGATTGTATATGTTTCACTTACTAAAGAAGTGAAGAGTAAAGGATATAAAATTTACAATAATAAGCATTAGTCGCTATGAGCTAAGTTGAGAGTTCTCCAAGTACCTTACTAAGACCTTTTCTTCAAACACCTGTTAAAAATGAATAAATAAATAATCAAACAATTAAGCTATTTAAATTTTTTTCGAAAACGTTTGAGAAATGACTCACGCGTGTACGCCGGGATCGGATCTATCGTTAGCATTTCCCAATGTGAACTTATTAAAAACTAGGACCTTTTTTCACTCATCAGCCGATGGGACACTTGGGCTTCTTATTGTTTGTTCCCTTCAGTTAGAGTGAATAGTCTACTCTGGACCTCAACATTAGGGGCTTGATTGCGATAACACGATAAATGGATGTTAGGTCTAATTCATCTAGATACATTCGATATTGGATGATTCACTTTCTTTCAAGACGTGTTGACGATGAAATGGTAGACAAGCAAAACTCAAAATCTCGTGCTAAAGAGTGTGGGGGGTTCAAGTCCTCTTCACCAGTGTTTCATCCAATCCTTCCAGTGTTTTGTCCAACAATAAAAACATGCACCTTGTCTTGAATTTGAACCCAACTACATCCAGGGTTTTTCTTTACTCCCCTCAGTTTCATCACGCATGTTTAAAACTCGAGAATTCATTCAACTTTTTGACTTCTTTTTTTTTTCTCAATGAACATGAATTAATCATATGGATTTCCTATGTTGGTTTCAAAAGAAACATGAATGTCTACGCGTGTCAATTTTCCGAGTTAATAAACCCATAGAGACTAGTTACAAAAGGAGAAAGAATCACGCATGTTTAAAACTCGAGAATTCATCCAAACAGAGTGAAATTTGAATGCTCTACAAGATTAATGAGATCATACTAAATAAGCAGTTCCAAACTCTAACGTACAAAATCAAGTTTTTTCTAGTTACATCATATACTGACAAAATCATACTACAAAGGTCTTCACGAAATACTTGGCTTCGCGTTGACTAACTATTGAACTATATAACTATTCCTTTGTTGAAACTTAATGTATTTTGGAGAATCTGAAACGGTTGCAGCATCAAAAGTGAAGAGTCAAACGCAACTTAGTTTAATCTGCTTTCAACCTTAAGAGCTCCTTGGCAGTCCTCATCCTAAAATATGGCATGTCTCCCTACAGATAAAAAGGAAACAACATTTAGACTTCACATTAGTATGATTTTTGCAGAAAAAATTGAGTTATGAGCTAAGTTGAGAGTTTTCCAAGTAAACAAATTGTCAAATGGTGCAAACAACTACTTCACTCCTTTTCATTTTATATGAAGGTGTTTGAATAGGCATGGAATTTCAAAAAAGAAAAACGACTTTTGGAACTTAAAATCTTGAACACGTCATGACATTTTTGCAGAAAAAACTTTTATTTTCAGGAACAGATTGCACTAAAAGATGAAAAATAGTCGAGAGTGTAATGAGATTTCGAATGGTCCTATCTCAAGCTGGACTGCCGCAGCAAAATTGAAAGTTGACTCTTACATTCTTTTTCAAAACTCAATGTTTCTTTGTTTTCTCATTCAGAGTTGGTATGTGTGATGTGTTTCGAGGATAAATAAGCGTCAGATAATGATGCAGCTTATAGCTTACCTGATTAAAACATAGTCCTATATCTCTGCTGTAGAAATCCGCATTTTTTATCATAAACACACCGCAGTCGTACCTGTTCACAACGAAAGTTCCCAGTCTGATCAAATGATAACACACAAAAACCAACAGAAGATAGATCTGAAGTTAATAAATTTTCTTGCATAAAAGGAAAATTTACTGTAATATAGGACAGAATCAGTATCTGTAAAATCAGTTTCACAAGGAAAGCACAAGACAGACAACACAATTTGCTGTAATAACAAGAATAACTCATTTTTTTCAAATAAGGAGAACACCTTCACATAGCAACAACTAATCAGATAACAAACTTGGATATAGGCTATGTATATATCCGACTGCGGAATGTTGGAACATTTACAGAAAATGCCTACTTCTTGTTCTAAGGAAGTTTCTATAAGAACTACAGAACAATCTCCAATAAAACTCAATCAGCTGAAGAGGTCAACAGAAAATAGCAGTAATAATATCAGAGTCACAAATATGTTTGGGAGGAATCATTAGACCAAAGTGTCAACACACCCATTCTTTTGCTCTGGAAGGTCCTCAACAAACTCTTGCATCCATGAACTAACATCAATGTATTTCCCACTCTTGTCCTTTACCTCATCAACAAAGTAAGTAGCCTGCACATCGATAGCAGCAAATTGTAACATCCATCAAGCTAGAGCAAAAAATCCAGAAACATGATCTTTCCTCAACACCCTTTTCCCAGTCACAAATAAAATTAAGAGAAGACAATGTCTCAACAAGTTTTCCTTTGAACAGATACCAAACTTACCAGCACTTTCAGCACATTTCTATCCTTTCCTCTGAGTGAATCAAGATATTGGAACTTCTGATCCTTTTTATTGATAACAGCTAAACACCAATGTATTTCTTTGTGGATAGGGACAAATATCTAAGTAAATTAGGAGAATCAAATTAGTACACAGCAGAGAGCAAAACAAAGTAGGAACAGGGAAACAAATCAAAGAACTTTTACTTTATCGCACTCAAGGAGGGAGTAACCCAGCTTTCTTTGGGATGTCCATCTTCTCACAGATTGATAGTTATAGCCTCCCGTGCCACTTGTCAACTGCAAATGCAGTAATATTTCCACGAAAAGGCAGATCTTCAATTAAATTCTCACACATAGTTTCACTAAGGTGATAAAAATCAGTAAATGACATTGCAACTTACAATGTGAAAAATCAGATATTTTTAATAAACGTGATAACAAGTTAACCACGAGAGAGAAACCAAATGGTGTCAATAATAACCATAGTTCATTCATTGTAGAGTATGGACTAAGAAGCAGAAGCAGTATACAAATAAAATATTTTGTGAATACATCAGGTCTATGGAAATAGGGTGTGACATGTTTAGGCAAATATGCAGACTGAGATGGCATTTCATTGCAAGCACTAGTCATCACATTCCATACAGAATCTAAATCAACTGCAGAAATCATTGAAGACCATTTCCAACCATAGGTACTTGAAGAGTGGCACAGGAGTTGGTATAGTGTCTGTTATAAAGAAAGAAAATACATCTATGGATAGTAACTTATATCTATGTATATACACATACAATCTGATGTTTCCACACTTTAGACAAAACATCTTCTATTCATATACATGACTAAAAAACTTTTCTTTTATGATGAACTTATTTTTCTTATTGATGAACTACAGTATTGTCTTGGACATTGATAAAGTAGACAACAGACATAAATCAACAGGCCACACTTTCACTTTCAGATAACTATCATAGACCAAGCCTCTGTATCAGCTGACAATAGTTGTAGAACTTAAATTTTGAGCTGAAACTCAACGAACTGACCTTCTTGTAAAAGAATGTGTTAAAGAAATGACATTTCAAAAACTTCTGTGGTTCCCTTTTCTCTCTCTCCTTCAACAGTTCAAGATATACATTGATAACCTGCCAAAAAACAATCCATCCATGACATAAAAATTCATTTTATTTTTTCTTCTTTTCCATATTCAGCTTCTCTCAATCTTAAACTCTCCTGTCCCTGAATAGAAAAATAAGCATAAAGTATCACCTCGTCATTCAACCATGCCCCAGGTCTCAAACATTGCAATATTTCTCCAGTAATATCAATATTGGAGCTTTTATGGGTTACCAAAACCTTTCTCCTGCACAGAATTAGACAGATACAACATATGAAGAGATTGCAAATTAAACCTCGTACAAAATAAAATGTGTACAAATCATACCAATTGGATTTAGATAAAGCACAAGTAACCTCATCATGTTCCTCTTCAGTTAGAGGCACAAATGGTTCTGAAATCGTATCCTGCAAGTTAATAAACACCAAAATGAGGAAATTTAACTATGAACACACGTAAATCCACACCATAAAGCAGATTCTATCATGCTACCTCTTTAACCTGTTCTTCTTTCTTTTGAGGCCGCAACAACCTATTCGTTTCGAGACTCTTCTCGTTCAATTCTATCTGGAACTGTAATCGTTTCAGCTTATCACTTATTTTCCCGACTGAACCAAGAAGTTTCCTATACAAAGGGACATAGAAGTAGGAATCTGACTTGGGGTTCATAGCTAATGAGTCTATCATCTTCACCACACTCTCTTCCTTCAAATTTTCATCATCCAAACCCGTAGTTAGCACGGATGAATCCTTACCATCATAACCATCCAAAATCTTCACATCATCATCAACATCCTGGCCCAAAAGATCACTTTTTTCACAACACCGTCTTTCCAATTCCTCGATACTCGAATCCTCCAAACCATTAGCAGCAGCAGCAATATCTAAATCACTTTTTTTACAACCCCAAGCTTCCACTTCCTCAATACTCGAATCCTCTTTAGCATCATCACCATCAATATCTATCACTTCAATATCTTTCCTCAAATCATAAAAATCACTTCTTTTAGTTTCCTCATGCTTTCTCGATAGACAATTACCCATTTCAGAACCTGAATATTCCAAAACGCCCTTATAATTCACAATGTTCGACTTCGTTTGCTTAGACCTAAATCTCAATTTCCTACAAGGAGCATGAACTTCTCTTCCGATTGGGTTTATCGGATCTGGGTACTTGAAAAACCTTTCTACAGTTGATTTACTTGCTAATGGTGGATTTAGGGCTGAAAGTTTGAGCTTTTTCGACAAATTTGAAAGTGGGGTTTGGCTATTCGAAGAGAAGAAATCATTACCTCGCTTCCTGTTGCTCGTTAACGCTCCCATTGAAGTACAAATTCTTCAATTTGCTCAGAAATCATCAAAACACCGCTATTGTAGAGTTTGAACAAAATTGAGTGAAATCTTCTGATTTGTGGGGGGAAGGGCTTTTCTTCTTCTTTTTTTGTCTTTTTGATATACTGATAGTAATAGTAGTGAACATTCTCCCACATCGGTAGTAAAGTAGGAAAAATAGGTTTTTAAAAGTAAAAGGATGAATGGACAGTTCACTGTTGTGTAGGGTGGATCAGAGAAGTAAGCTTTTTGACTTTTTGACTTTTTTTTCTCGATGAATATAAATTAATCATATAGTTTTCTATGTTGGTTTCAAAAGAAATATCGATGTTTATGCGTGTGTCACTTCTCAGAGTTGAACTATCTCCCGGCTGGTTAGAAGGTAGTGTCCATTGACATGAATTATGTAAGTTAATATGGGAAAAAATGAATCCATTCATATAATTTTTCTATGTTGGTTTCAAAAGAAATTCGATGTCTACGCGTGTGTCACTTCTCAGAGTTGAATTATCTCCCAGCATGTTAGAAAGTAGTGTCCATTGACATGGATTATTTAAATTAATATGGAAAAAATGAATTCATTTACTTATATTAGTTGAAATTGCCATTTCGTTAGACTAATTCATGAATTGAATCAAATGGGCGTTTTCTTTGTTCAAATTTGGAACTTAAGGTAAACTAAAAAAGCACGTTCTTTAAACATCCTATAAGAAGAAAAAAGATGTTTAAGTCTTCGCTTATAATTCGATAGAAGATGTTTTTGTTTTTCACGAATGTTTGAATATCAAAGAATAATTAGTTATTACTAATAAATTATGTGCATTTATAAGTTTTGGAATAACATGTAATCACATGTATTTATGCAAAAAAATAAAACATGGAGATATGTGATTTATTAATACGACGCCTTAGGATATTTCAATATCTTATTTATAAACTACAGTATACTCGTCTGGAAAGACATATTGTAAGAGATGAGAAAGTTTTAATTTGTTTCCAAAAATTATGAAATTTTTACATTTATAATAAAATAAATATATATTACTTAAGAATTTCAAATTACATATCCAAAAAATATATTATATATATACCTCTCACTGAAAAGATAAAGAGGTTGGGAAAACTATCCTTTGTGGATATCATCTCTCTACTTGGTTGGTTTTTTAAGACCTTTAATCTTATTAACTACCTACCAATGTCCACAAGTTATAGTTTAGATCCATAATTAACTCCACTAATTTGATTACATTGTAAATGTTTTATAGATTGATCAAACATAAATAAATTAAAGCTTTTGTATTGTTAAGCAATAATAAGATAGAAGATTAAGAAAAAAACACAAAATATGAGTGAGAAATCAGTGTTAATTTTTGCAATTGATGATAGTGATCATAGTTTCTATGCTCTTGAATGGACACTTGATCATTATTTTGGTTCTCCATCAACTTCTCAATTTAAGCTTGTAATTATTCATGCAAAAAGTAATGCATATGCTACTTCTTCAGTAGGAATGTATGGACCAGGTATAAAACGAATTCAAAATTTAAAGTTTTAGGGTGATGTTCAATATAAATTATGGAGTATTTTTTTGTGTATGTGTACATAATTTGAGTTGAAACATTCATACTAAATGAAAATACAGAGTCCTTTATAGATTCGTCATTTATGTTAAATCAAAAGGTGATTGTAGACAATAAAATTTGCGTCGAGAAAATAATAATCAAGAACGGAAAATTATAGCAACAATTATTTTATTATTTCAAGTGCGAGTGTTACAATCTCTATAATTTCTCTGAATTCGCATTTTCAAATATAAACTCAAGGGTTTTAAAACTTGTTTTTGAATCTCTAACGAACTTGAACTTGAACTTTATCTGGATCTTGACTTTTATTTGAATTCAAGGTCCTCGAGCTTGTTCTTGAATTCGATGATCTTGATCTTGATCGTTCTTGAATTTGAATGCTTGAATTCTTAAACTTGTAGCTTTGTAGAGAATTAAATGGCGTTTGTACCACGGATTTTCTCTAGCTTCTTGTTTAGAATTTTTGTCTCTTTTCTGAATTATGAGGACCCTATTTATAGTTTTAGAATAGAGGAGTTGCGATTGAAATAGGATTTCGTTCGGCCAATCAGATTTAAGTGACATGGCATATGGGTTATATAGAGCGGGCTTGTCATCTTTGACACATGTCATGATTCTATTAGTTTATTATTTGACTTGGCATGCCACATCATTTGCACACGTGGCGCCAAGATGGGCCTCTAGAATGAGATGGAATTGGGCTCAACGAATTATATCCCAAATCAATTAATTTGAAATTTAATTAAGTCCATATTTGTTGGACTTAAATATTTAACTCAAGTATATCAATCCATAATATTTATTTGGATTAATATATTTATGAATTTAATATAATCCGAATCATTTTATAAATTTATATTTAATAAATTTGTAATGATTACAGTGACAAATAGACTTACTTATGCATTAAAATGTGTTGGATGGGTCCAATGGAAATATAGAGTTCTTCCTTTTTTGTCTTTGTGTTTGAAACGAAATCATTTTCAAACGTACCCTCACTTATAATAAGATGACACTGAATATGTTATTGTCGTTGATTCATATAACAAATACAATAAATACTTGATAGATTATATTATTGATTAATGTTGTTGTGCAGGAAGAATTGATGTGCTTACACTCATAGAAACAGACATTAAAAGGGCAGTAGATAAAGTTATTGAAAAAGCAAAAGAATTATGCAAGAGTAAAAGTGTAACAAATGTATCATATGAAGTATATGAAGGTGATGCTAGGAATATTATTGTTGATGCTGTTGAAAAACAACATGCCACTCTTTTGGTCATGGGTAGCCATGGTTATGGAGCTTTCAAAAGGTATATATATATATATATATATATATATATATATATATATATACGCGTACATAACACGTATATGTCGATAGTATACGATTTTTTACACTGTCAATATATACAATTTAACCTGTTCTAATAAGTTATTTTTCTATTTCTAAGTTATCATATCGGAACACTTGATATGATGAGTTAATTACATGTTGTTAACCTAAAATGATAGTGTAGATTAAGTTATGTTTATATATAGGCGGTGTATAGGATTTATATCGGAATTATTCAAAAAAAATTAAAGGTTCGTATTGGATTTGAAGAAGTATATTTTTGAAAAATTTGACACAACAACGCTTCAAAATATACCGAGGAGTGCATTTTGAATGCTTTAAAAATAGTATATTTTAAAAAATTTGACACGGAATATTTTTGAAGAGTTTAAACAATATAGCATAAGACATACACTCTGGTTTTTAATATTACTATATTAATTTTTCTTGAAAAATATTTACTGAATTTTTATTTTATTTTCTTTTAAAAATGATGCAGGGCTGTATTGGGCAGTGTAAGTGATTATTGTTCCCACCATGCTAATTGTTCTGTGATGATTGTGAAGAATAATATACCAAAAAAATAGACAATTTAACGATTATTTGGCCGCGGAGTAAGTTATTTTGAAATTGATTATTTTAAAATATAATTTCAAGATAACTGATTTCATGATTTTATTTCAATTATATATTAAATAAATTCATCCTAAAATTAATTATTTCTTATATCTCGTACTAAATAAGTCGTGAATTGTACTCTCTTTGTTTAATTGTTAAGGAATTAGATGATATTTCTTCGGTCTGTATAGGATTGTATTAGTTTCTAGTGTTAGTATATTTAGTTTTTTCTTTTTTTTTCCTTTTCTTCCTTGTAAGGAAAAATAATTAATCATAAGTTGTACTATAATATTTATTTTAGATTTTTTGTACTTGTGAATAGAATTACACTATGTAATACTAATATTTTTATTGAATATCATTTTGGTCCAAGATATTATACAAATTGTTACTTTTAATTTGTATATACTTGTATTTTGATGAATGATGCAAACACATTAACATATTTAGCTATTGTAGACAAAAAATCACTTGGATTGTTACTTTAAATTTCTACATATAAATTATAAAGTTATTGTAGACAAATGTTTATTAACCTTATATTTTATGTTATGTAATATATATATGTTTTTACATCGAAATGGTAACACTTAAAATTTATTTTGATAAATTTTAGTGGAGCTCGAAGTTTCTTATTTAATTAGATAAATTGATACAAAATTGGCCCAAATGAGCTCAAGACAAGCAAAAATAACAAGAACAATAAAATTCTAGCCGGCCCATAAAGGAAATCGACATGCGTCTATAAGATAGCCCTAGAAAATAGGGTTTTCCATTTTGTTCTCCTCTTCCATGTCGCTTTTCAGAGCTTCTCTGAACTTGACCTTCAGTTTTCTCTTATCGTGGATCATCAACATTTACATCTTGATGTTTTTGCTTCTCCTCTTTCATTTTGTTTCCCTTATCAAAGCGCATACACAATCAAAAAGAAAAAGGAACATGCTAAATGTAATTTAGTGTGTCGGTAGCAAATTACACAAACAATCGAATCAACACCAAACATCAATATACACCCCACAAAGGAAATTGAGTTGTCAGGTGTATATTAAACAATCTATAGATGTGCTTTCTCTAATCGATGTTCTCCATATCGAAACTGAAAGGATAGATAAGCCCCCGAAGAATTATCATACATTTCATCATGTCACGAGGAAAAGAAGATAACAACAACTTTCTTTGTTTGACGAAAGTAAATTACGCAAAGCCTCAAATTGCCGAATCAACACTGTGTAGCACAAGAGTGCTTTCTCCGATCGACTTTCTCTATATTAGAACTGAAGAGATATATCAGCTAGAACGATATTATCAAGCATTTCTTCATATCAAGAGGGGGAGAAGATAAAAACTACATTCTTTCTTTCATTTCACACTTTTTTCTAATCTCGATAAGATAAATACAACTAACACTTGCTATAAGGACATTCAACTATAGCCAATTGAGTCGGCCCGAAGGACTATTATGAGTGAAAATCCAAACTTAGTGGACCATTTTGTACCTTTTGCTTCAATATTCAATTGAGCGGGAGGAACCAAAATTTCAAAGAAGGTAAGCTCTACACATTTTACCCAAAAAAAACTTGAGCTTTGTAGAGCCTCAACAATGGCTTCCAAATTCTCTAGGTTTTCAATGGAAGACGCTATAGAGAGAATAGTAAACGACCTCGAAACTCAAACATCCATGTCAGAATCAACTTTAAAGGATCTACAAACCCTTTTGGATCACACACTCAAAAACAACGATCCTATAGATATTGAAGACTTTTACGATGGATTATCTTCAAGGAATCTCTCACCCACTTCGTTAGTCAATTCAATTGCTTCAACAATGGATTCTTCACCTTTGAGTGTTTCGCTTTTGGCTTCGAAGGTTTACTTGTCTCTACTTTTGACACCTAATTCTCCTGTATTTACGCTTTTTACTCCTATGGCGTTTTTGTCTCTTCTTCGTTCAATTCGTCAAGGTTTTAAGGCACCCTCTTCGGTTTCCCCAGATGGGTCGGGGTCAAGTAATCAGGGGAAGATGAAGAGGGGGAGGGCTCGCAAAGGAGGGAGAAATGTTCGGGATGGTGAAAATGAGAGTGAATTTGATGTTAGGGTTTTGTTCATTGTGCTTGATAGGTTGGAAGTGGTACTGCGTTTAGTCCATTTGGGTAGGTTTCCAGATTGTTTGAAGAGTTTGGTACAAACTATAGCTGAAATTGCAGTTAAAGCAGTTGATTTATGTGGGAATTCTGGGATTTATGGGGGATTTTCTGAGCTGGGAAATCGGATTTTGAGTGAAGTACTGAAGAGTGAACATGGAGATCAAGGGATTTCAGCTGTTGAGGTATTGAAGTCATTGACGCCTTTAATTCTATTGGTTAAATCACCAGCAAGGACTTTTAGTTTGGAATTTGTGGTGAATAGAATGATGAGATTGGGGAAAGAATCGAATGATATAAAGAAAACAGTTTTGAATTTTCCAAAGTACATAGTGCAAAAGGCTCCTGAAAAGGCTGAGCCAAGGGCTGCAGCTGTTGAAGCCATTGTGGAAATTGTCAAGCGTATGGACTTTGAAGATCAAAATGAGTTTGCTAGTTATGTGGTGAAGATTAGCCAAGGGAAAGCACATCTGCGACTATTAGCTGTGGACCTTATTCCAGCATTGATGATGTCGCTAAAGGATCCATTTGGGTGGCATTCAAATGTTGAGGTTGAAAGTTCTTGGGGCTTGAGTTGTTTGGAGTTGCTGATTCATCGTTGTTCTGATGCAACTGCTGGAATAAGGGCTCGGGCTTTGACAAATTTGGCTCAATTGGTGGGTTTTTTCTCTGGGAATGATAAAAGCAAATCAGTGCTGAAGAAGTTTATGGGGTTTGATTCAGTTGGAAATGACGTTTCTGATAAGCCTGGAAGTGTAATGAATAGCATTCTGAAGAAACGATGTATGGACGAGAAGGCTGCAGTCAAGAAGGCTGCTCTTCTTGTAATATCCAAGCTGGCATCTCTTTCAGACAGTGCTCCAGATGAAGATTTTCTCAAGACATTGGGCATGGCATGTTCTGATCCACTTGTTAGCATAAGGAAAGCAGCAATTTCAGCTCTTTCAGAGGTGAAGTGATTCTTGTGCAATTTATATTGTTATTACACTGGTTTATTTCAGTTAAGCCGAGGGTCTAGTAGAAGCAACCTCTCTACCTCCCAAGGTAGGGGTAAGGTCTGTACACTCCACCTTACGCCACTTGTGAGATTACACTTGGTATGTTGTTGCTTCTAGCTGAATAGATGGTAGGCCAAGTTTCTATAATGAAAAGATTTGATTCAAAGTCTAGCATCTGCTGCTTAGAGAAGTTGTAACTGCTCTAATTTTGTGAGGCGGAATGGTTTGTAGCAAGTTAGACATGTTAAAAGAAATCAATCTTATTAATAACAATTGGTTCCGGTTTCAGGCTTAATTGTTTGATTGGTATTGATGTTGATAACAGTTAAAAGTGGACCTCCATTTGGTTTCCTGGATCATCGGTTAGATGTTTTAAGGTTATCATGTACAATATAAAAAACAGATTGGGGATGCATTATTATGGAGCTTGTGATAAATTCTGTTCACACTATCCCACACATACGTAGTTCTAACTTCTGATCTTCTTTAATTGGCAGTAAAGATGCCATTGATCCAAAAAAATGCATTACACTACCATTATCTCTACACGGTCATGGCGCAAACTGCTTAGTTATATGAACTTTTCTCCCCTTATTTGAGGAAAGAATACCATAGTCTTATTTTCAGCTACTTGTAGCATACTTGTGGTATCTTTTTTGCCAGTGTCTCCAATCATTTGTTCACTTTTACCTTTTCCACACACACATTATGCTTACTTGACTTGAGAACCACATGATTCAAGCCCGGGTCTTTCTCCCTTTGTCTTTCTAGGTTTGTGTCACCTTTCGACCATTTTTTAGGAAAATGGGTGCACTTACACCAATGTTATCCACTCTGTGCCTTCTGTTTTTCCTTTAATTCTAGCTTTCAAATGTCAAATTAATACACATTCTTCTGTATTTATCAGAGTATTCACTTTCCTCTCCCTTCATTTTGTGGTATAGCATTTATTACCTAGTTTGATCTCATTTGATGTCTATATTTGCTTTACAGGCATTTAGGATATTCACAGAAGGTAGTGTAGTTAAGGAGTGGCTACATTCCATTCCTCGTCTCATAACTGATAATGAATCTAGCATACAGGAAGAGTGTGAGAATCTGTTCCTAGAGTTGGTTCTCGACCGTATTTCTAGATCTGGATCCAGCAATCTCCTGAATCATGCATCTGAGGGTAATTCAAATGGCAAGGCAGCAGCCTTAGAGATGAAAATGGAATTGTTATATCCTCAAGGAGTTATAGGTATATTGAGAGAGATATGTGATGGAGAGGTGACACCCTGGGTGAAGAAGATTTGCACAAATTTAGGAAAGAAGAAAAAACTCAAGCCTAAGATTGTCACTACACTTCAAAATATCATAAAGTCGTCTGAATCTCTGTGGTTAAGCGATTCCATGCCAATAGATAAGTGGACAGCTCCTCCAGGTGCTTGGTTTCTACTCTCAGAGGTGTCCGCATTCCTTTCCCGAGCTACGGATTGGGAATTCCTCCATCATCATTGGCAGCTCCTTGACAAGTATAAAACCACTGGAGATCCTGATAGCTCATGGGATCCAGGTTGTCCAGAGAAAGGGCTAAATACAACATCAAGCACTTTTTCATGGGCTGCAGATCGTGTGCATCTTTTGCAAACAATCTCTAATGTTTCTATGGATCTGCCACCTGAACCTGCGGCAGATCTAGCTCATAACCTTCTTCAACGTTTAGAGGAGTTCAACATGCATTCAACGGAGGTATCTGCCATCAGTAACATTTCACATTATACTTTCTTGTGTCCTTCCCTTCTTACATTTGTAGATATGTAATTTGTATGTGAGTTGCTTCAGCCGACTTCAAACAAGTTCGACAAGTCTCTTTATAATCTAGGTGCTTCACTTAACTGATTGCCTGCGGTTTGATTTCAAATTTCTTGAAAGGAAGCATTGATATGGAAGTGCTAGAATACGTTTTTGTTTCTGCTTTCCTGAACAACTTCAAAATGCCTAACCTCTAGCAATGGATTTATTATTCAGTATTTCGGAATCCACCAGCTACTATGGTATCTTACATATGTCTATGCTCTAATAATTGATAGACAACATTCTTTAGGCTTATGGTCTCTCATAATGAAAACTTTCAATTGACAAATTTAAGGGAAAATGCCTGGAAACTTTTGATTTACATAGGATAATGAGGTGCATATAAATTAGTTCTGTCTCAGTGTAGCAACTTTGCAAAATTAAGATGTGTTATTTATTACATTCTGAAACTCTGACGGAGTAAGATTGAGCTTTTATAATATGTAAGCCTACTGCAAGCATATATATATTAAACTTCCAACAGTAATTGTTGTAGTTTAAGAACACAAATTTGTAGTTTTGATGGATAGAGAACAATAAAATTTCAAATGCAAAGGTAGTTGGTTTGGCATTAATAAGATTGTGCCTCTGATTATACCTTCAGAGTTTTATCGTATTACCTTGCATCAGTATTGCTTTGGCGAAAAAGG
This sequence comes from Solanum lycopersicoides, assembly GCA_022817965.1. Classification (NCBI taxonomy): domain Eukaryota; kingdom Viridiplantae; phylum Streptophyta; class Magnoliopsida; order Solanales; family Solanaceae; genus Solanum; species Solanum lycopersicoides. The sequence goes on along the minus strand of CM040629.1, from coordinate 98,556,284 downwards.
TAGTGCATGTGTATAACTGTCATCTGTTAATGGCTTGGCTGTGGCAGGTTAATGCTCATGTGAAAGCACTCAAAACTTTGTGCAAGCGGAAGGCTCTGAACCCTCAAGAGGGTGATTCTCTTGTTGCAAAATGGGTAAATCAGCTAATATCCAAAGCATCCAGATTGCTAGATGCATACATGTCAAAGAATGTAGAAGAAAATGGAACTATCTTTGTCACACCACTTGGATGTACAACTGGAAAGGGGAAAAGAACAGTGGCATCACACTCTAAATTGTTACCGGAAACAATAACTGCAGTTCATACTATTGGGTCTCTAGTTACTATTTGTCCTGCAGCTGATGTATCAACCATTGTTCCTATTTTACACACAATTATCACTTCCGGTACCAGTAACACTAGAGCTAAAAAACCAGCAGTCGCTTCCATTTCCATAAAGCAGACTGCTCCTTCCTTGTACATTCAAGCTTGGTTAACCATGGGCAAGGTCTGCCTCACTGATGGGAAACTTGCAAAGCGCTACATTCCTCTGTTTGTCCAGGTATGGCTTGTTCCTATGGATTAAGATTCTGCTCAGCCCAAAAAAAAACTCGACAAAATAATTTGTGCTGTTGACAATATTCTCTTTCATTATGTTTCCCAGGAGCTTGAGAAGGCTGATTGTGCTTCCCTCCGCAACAACATAGTTGTAGTGATGGCAGATTTTTGTGTACGGTATACTGCTCTAGTCGACTGGTGAGTACATTTGTATTCATAAGCATGTCTATAGCAGCTTGCACAGATCGTTTTCCCTGACATAATTTTTATGTGCACTTCTTAATAAAAAAGTTACCTATCAAAAATCACCAAGTGCCTACGTGATCCATGTGAACTTGTTAGAAGGCAGACATTTATACTACTATCCAGACTATTGCAGGTACACTCCGGAAGTCATTCTCTTTATAAATTTTAGGCAATCTCTTGATATTGCTTTGGTTAACTGTCATCTGTCGTTTCTTGTACTCAGAGAGACTACGTCAAGTGGAGAGGAGTGCTTTTCCTTCGGTTCCTGTTATCTCTTGTTGATGAATCAGAGACGATTAGACAATTGGCTGATTTTCTATTTGGAAATATATTAAAAGGTTGTATCTCCATAAACTTGCAATTGAAAGTATATTTTGCATGCGAAACTTATTATTCCTTTTTTGCAATTTCTCTGCAGCCAAAGCACCACTTTTGGCCTATAACAGTTTTGTAGAAGCCATGTTCGTGCTGAATGACTGCAATGCTCATACTGGATCCAGTAATCCTCAGAATTCACGAAATGAGACCCGGATTTTTTCTATACGGTAATAATGTTATTGTCTATTGTCATTATCTGGTCAGTAACAAGAAACTCTTCTAACTTTAGCTATTGTGCAGAGGAAATGATGAGAAGTCAAGGTCTTCAAGAATGCACATATATGTGACATTGCTAAAACAAATGGCTCCAGAACACCTACTAGCCACATTTGCCAAAATATGTGCAGAGATCCTTGCTGCTGCATCTGATGGTTTGCTTAATATCGAGGATACAACTGGACAGTCTGTTCTGCAGGTACCAATTCCTAACGAATCACCTCAGCTCCCAAAAAGGGGATAACAACAAGGACTTCTTGTAAAGTTCAATAGGGGTTACTATCAGTATTTATTGCTGAAGGGTAGTTCCTATTTCCTAAAAGCATTTTTCTGTTGTTTTAGAACATAAGATTGCTTAAAATGATTAAACCAACTTACCTATAGCTTCAAGGTGAAGTGAAAAAAGGATAGCAGTGCATCTCACCTAAAACCATAGTCCATGGTTTTCCTTAGATTGTCTTGTGTTCACCAAACAGTGAGCTTACATCTCATGTTTTTGTGTGAGGATTACGAGGATTCCTTCACCGGTTGGAGAAATTTTGTTGGTTAATCAACTTGTTTTGACACTCATATTGAATTGTATTATGATCAGGACGCGTTCCAAGTTCTTTCTAGTAAGGAGATCCGAATTTCCACTAGCCGTGGTTTGATCACAGAATCAGCAGATGTGGAAGAAGAAGGGGCAGATGGAGGACCATCCTCAGCAGCAAAGGGAAGAGCAATAACACAAGCAGTCAAGAAAAGCTTAATCCAGAATACGATCCCGATTTTTATAGAGTTAAAACGCCTACTAGAGAGCAAAAACAGTCCTCTCACTGGTTCTCTCATGGAATGCCTTAGGAACCTCCTCAAGGATTACAAGAATGAGATTGATGACATGTTGATTGCTGACAAGCAACTCCAGAAAGAGCTCATTTACGACATGCAAAAATATGAATCAATGAAGGCAAAGTCAGCTGCTGCTGAGGCAGTTGCAACCATGCAAAGACCAGATATTTATCGGTCACCAAGTAATCCTACAACTTCAAGCTTCATGAACAAGAAATCTGATGAGGGCAATACAAAAATAGCTTCAGCCATGGCAGATGCTGTGGCAGCTGTTGCAGCTCGGTCGGTGCTCAGGGAAGTCAATAGAGGAACATCAACTCCACCACTTAGCGCAATGAAGGCACCTAGGCTCAAGTCTCATTCAGGTGGAGCATTAAGCAGAGGAGACAAGCCTCCTGAAGTGATTGAGTCTCTAAGGAGAAGGCAAAACTTTGATTCTGATGACGAAAACTGATTCCTTCCGTTATAAGTAGGAAGTTCCAAAGTGAATTTGATCAAATATAAATATTTTGATTACATAATGGTAGAATTTGAAGTTCTTAAGCCCTTTAATTATTAAATTATCATTTTCTTGATAAATGAGTACATTCATATTGCTTTTAATCGTAATCATAGATCTCATAATGAAAGAATTTGAAAAGTTATGATATGGAAGGTCATTCATCACTTTAGTGTAGAAATCAATTTCAGAATTAAAATTTGAATTTAAAGGATCATTTCTTAATGCCATTTAAGAACAACTTACAAAAATGAAAGCTCACAATTGAAAATTGAATTATGGAAATTACACAATTCAACATGAGAAGATAAGAGAGTTAGAAGTTGCAAGTGAGGATAACCAAAAAAATATTGAAAATTGGTAATCAAGAAGAAAAAATAACAGCGGAAAAAAAGGTGAGTAAATTTAATATATGAGTAATATTAAACAGTGAACAATTTTATATTGATATGTTGTCTCTAACAATAACAAAGTTTTCTTTTCAGTGAGAACTTTCTTTGCACAACTTTTCGTTCTTGCTTTCTTTCTCTATTATAGAATTTTTCTTTCATGAAGCTTTTTGAATTGTATGGGTGTAGACTCCTCAAACCCACTCTATGGACTACGTGCAATATATTGTTTGTAACAACATATTCAGTGTAATATCCAAGTGGCTACCTCGTGTCACGGAAATAAAGAGATTATTTCTGAAAGATCATTAATTCATTGACTCAAAACAAAATCATCCTTATTATAATCTTTGAACTATAGTTTCATTTTTGAAAAAAAAAAAAATTTATCCTTATTATAATCTTTGTACTATAGTTTCATTTTTGACAAATTTTATACCATGTATTCCCCTAATTCTTAAAACCAAATACTTGAAAGTACTTGTAGATTATATCTTGAACATATGGTTTTTTCAAAAAGAATCTCTACAAGTATTAATCATATTTCTTTTATAAATTAATAAAGATTTTTCTTTTTGAAAATTAATATAACTATATAAGTAAAATAAAAGTGCTTTTGAATACAAATATCTTTATGATTTATATATTATATTTAATTTATATATATTAAAAAAAAATCAATATCGTCGTCAAATATATGACTCTTTCACTGGTGTGGCGCGTGTGAATTGGTCCGACTATAAAGACCACAAATCTGCTCACGTCTCTCATTTTTTGCGACTCTCAAAATCTCCTCTTTCTCTGCTCGCCGTCCGGTCGGTCGGTCGTCTCTTTCGATTTTACTTCCGGTAGCAGGTGAGTAGTTTCCGAGCAGCTATTACAGTTTTTTCCGATCATGTTTTTGTGGAATTTTCAGATGAGATTCGTTTGCGATTCAATTTCATGAAACTCAAGCTTTAATTTTCAATGTTTTATGGATTATGTTTTTTGCTTGATTATGTGTTTATATATAAATATGAATTTGAGCAATTGGTTGGATGTTTCCCTAATTAAGAAATCGAATTGCGATCGAGGCTCCTTCGTGTGCGTATCGTGATCTCTAGTGGAAATACAGTTATTGACACTTATAAGCCTTTTTTTAGTTACATATTTCATTGATTTTTGCTTCATTACATGTTTATATGTGAAGTTGAGCAATTGGTTGAGTATTTTCGTGATTAGGAATGTTGAATTGAGATCCTGCTCCATTGTGTATCTGATTCCTAGTAGAACAAATATTTTTCAGTAGAGCATTTGGTTGAATGCTTTCCTAATTAGGAAATTGAGTTGTAACGTGATGTCCAGTGTAATACAGTTATTGACAGTTCAAACCTTTTTTTTGAAAAAAAAATTTCCTTGATTTTTGCTTCCTTTAATGTTTATATGTGAAGTTTGAGCAATTGGTTGTATATTCTCCTAATTAAGGAAAATGAAATGCAATTACTCTCCTGTGTATTGTGATCCCTAGTAGAACAAGTATTTTCCGGTAGATTTACTTCATTTGTAATACAGTTATTGGCAGTTCAAGCACTAGTTTTTAATATTTCATCAATTTTTTGCTTCATTACATGTTTATATGTGAAGTTGAGCAATTGGTTGGGTATTTTTGTAATTAGGAAAATTGAATATGCGATCACACTCTTGTGTGTATCATGATCCCTAGTAGAACAAGTATTTTTCAGTATATTAAATTAATTTGTCATACAACTACTGGCAGTTCAATCGCTATTTTTCAATATCTCTTCAGTTTTTGCTACATTACATGTTTGTGTGTGATTTGAAGAAATTGGTTGGTATTTTGGTAATTAGGGGAAGTGAACTGTCTCTACTTCTCTGTGTATTGTGATACTGATCCCTATTAAAATTTCTCTTTCTCAATGGATTTAGTTTGTGCGTAATACATAATAAGAGTTCAATGTGTTCCTGTAATAATTTTGAGTGATTTTTTTTTGGTATTTTGGCAGTGAGGTGAGTTGAGTTGCAGTCACGGCCTCTCTGTGTATCATAATCTGTAGTAGAATTTGTATCTTTTATCAGATGTTCATTTATTTCTCAACCAGTGAATCCTAATTTTCATTTTCTGTTTGTGTTAATATTAAGTAACTTGTTTGGTATTTTGGTGATTAGGTGAGTTGAATTTGCGATAGTTCCTTCTCCCTATATTTCTTGATCCTAGTAATATGTGTATTTTTGGTTGGATACATCTTTATTTGTTATACAATCTTAAATAAACAGTGTCCCAATTTTCGTATCTCATCGATATTCTGATTCATTACACGTTTTTGTCTGTTAAATTTGCAATATTCTTAGGTATTATGATATAGAAAAATTGAATTGCAATCGTTGGTTCCCTTTGTATTGTGGTTCTAGTCGATGATTTAAGACCTAATAGTTGATATCTTGTCGAATTATGGCTTCATTAGAGTTTTGGGTGACTTTGAGTGTTGACTGGATATCTTTTGTGATAAGGCGAATTGTTTGCAGGCACTATTTTTCGTGTGTATTGTGATCCTTGTAGTATGTGTATTTTTTAGTGGATTTAGTTTATTAGTAATACAATTATAGACAATTCAAGCCATAATATTCCACATCTCGTTTTTTGTTTCATTATTCGTCCTATTTTCAGATTTTGTGATATTGATCAACACTATTATGCTTCATTACATGTGCGTGTGCTAATTTTGAGCAATCTCTTATGTATTTTGGTAGTCAAATCAATTTTAAATCACAGCTTTTGAATGTTTATCACAATCTTTAGTAGATTGCGTTTTTTATTCTCGTCTTGATTGATCTGATATTGACCAATATTGTAAAGTGCTCATGCATGTTTTTGTGTGATTATTTTGAGTAATTTGTTTGGTACTTTTTGGTTATCAGGTGAATTGAAATTTCAAGCGCTTGTATCTCTCTGAGTATTGTGATCTCTAGAAGATCACGTTTTTGTTTCAGAGCTGTGATTTTCTGTTTTAAAGTTTCTTGTCAAGTTGAGTTGAAGTTGTTGCATTGAACGCTAGAATGGAAGGTAACAAGGATGAGGCTTTAAGGTGCATTGGTATTGCCAAGGAGGCAATTGCATCTGGCAATAAGCAGAAAGCACTCAAGTTTATCAGAATTGCACGGCGCCTTAACAATGATCTATCTGTGGAAGATCTTTTGGCTGCATGTGAAAATCTGGAGTCATCGACTCCTGAGTCCTCAAGTGAGGTTAGAAATGTTGAAAATATGAAAAATGACACGAGTCGTGTTAAGTCTGATGAGGTATCCGATGGGGAGAGGAACTATACTGACGAACATGTGCAGTTGATTAGGCAAATTAAGATTAAGAAGGACTATTACGCGATTCTTGGTCTAGAGAAGGGTTGTTCAGTTGAGGAGATTAGGAAGTCGTACAGGAAACTGTCATTGAAAGTTCATCCCGACAAAAATAAGGCTCCAGGCTCTGAAGAGGCATTTAAGAAAGTATCCAAGGCATTTAAGTGTTTGAGTGATGATGATTCAAGGAGGCAGTATGACCAGACAGGTTTGGCTGAGGATTTCGAGTATAATCAGCAGCATAATGTTAGGCGCAGGAGGAGAACTGGGCACAGCTATTATGATGATGATTTTGATCCTGATGAGATTTTCAGAGCGTTTTTTGGTCGTTCCGATATGTTTAGGACAGCTCATGTTTACAGGACAAGAGCAAATGCTGCTCCCCAGAGAGAGGATTTAGGTTCCACTGGGCCCAACTTCCTTCTCCTCCTTCAGTTATTGCCATTTTTAATCATCATTTTACTTGCTTATCTTCCTTTCTCGGAGCCTGAGTATTCTTTGCAGAAGAACTACCAATATCAGTTTAGGAAGATGACCGAAGAACATGGAGTAGAATATTTTGTTAAATCACATGAATTTGATCAGAAGTATCCTCTTGGTAGTCCTGATCGAGATAACATTGAAGACCATGTTATTAGGGATTACAAAAATATGCTTGGTCGTTACTGTCATATAGAACTCCAGAGGCGACAATGGAACAGGAAGTACCCAACTCCTCACTGTGACAGGCTTCAAACTTTTGGAGTAGCATGAGGTTAGCTAAGTTTCATTTCACTTGTATGTTTTTTTCCTATTGAAAAAGCTTTCCTGCTCAGCTGAATTTATTGAATTTTATCAAAATCAGTATAAAATTCTAGGAATTTTTATGTCATCCTTAGGACCTAAACTAGTCAATATTCATTCAACATATTACACAATTAGTGTACTACCAGGGATCAATTTGTATCTATGGCACCCAAAATTATTGTGACTTCTATTTAGTTCATCCCCAGCCTCACAGGTATATAGAAGTATGCATTACCACAAGAAGATATATTTTGCATTGAGATTCAGAAATGGAAGTCGGAGAGAAATAAAGTTCTCTGATGTATTCAAGATAAAGAGAGAAATAAACTTTCCTTCCACTCTAAAATATAAAAGATCGATGCAACATAGCTGTCATCGGTCCTCGCCCACCCGAAGCTCCTTGTCTCAGTCACTGGCCCTAGCTCAGACCTACCTCTGAAGTACTTCTCGTCTAGCATTGCTAATTTTTAAGCAAATCGTAGTACTCTTCAAAATGTTTGAGGGTTTTTGAGGTCTTACAACATGAGCTGACCTTTATGTATTCCGGACTCCCATATGGAAGTGATAATTTTGACCATTCGTATTTTTAAGGCATGACATGATTTTTAGAAATTCATTCTGTGGGGAGAGTGAAGGGAACGGGGGAATATGAAGGTAATTTCTTGACTATCTTTTTTTCGTTTACATATCATTCTCCCCCTTAACTTATTTGGACTAAGGCGTAATAGTTGTTGTTTGCCATATCATTTTCTTTCAAGAGTTATTGTATGTCATTTCCATTTTCTCCCCTTAAACCTACATGTGTATGGTGGATGTCAACTTTACCATGTATACGTGTAAGGATCAATCGTGAGTAAGCATAAAGTAACTTATCTATTTTATGTGGTTGCTCTCCTACAACTACCTCATGTATCTCTTTGGAGCAATACAATGATATGGATTGTTTGCTGGGTTGACAGTTATGATGTATGTATTTGGTTGGTCTTTGGGTTTGAGGCGTAAATTCATTTTGTTTTCTGTGTTTGCACTATTTCAAGTTTTAACCACCTAACTTATCTCCCTGTGAAGCTAGGTGATATAGATGGTATGAGAGATGAGTTATGTCCCTTTGTGAATGAACAATCCATAGCAACCCAACATTTTTCTTAACATAGACTTTCTCTGAAAAATATTATAATTTGGAGTCTACTTATGATGTTTGAGTTCTTGCTAATCCAATATTTTCTCTGAACTGCTTGAAGCTTTATATCGACACTCATTCTCTAGTATCCTATTGAATCTGTCATGATATGTTTAAGGTGCTGTATTAAGGAATTTACTGTGCTGACAACACAGTTCTTCAAGTTGATGGTGGTAGTGCTTAAAAAGGGGCATAAATTTTTTTCGTTTTCCCCCTACCTAATTGAATGTTTTCTTTTTCCTTTTACTTTTTTCCCATAAAAGATTTGTTCTAGCTCATCTGTGGAGAGGGGCTGGGGAAACATAAGTCTTATCTTTAGTTCTTGGGCACTCCGCGCTTTTGTTTTCTAAGTGGAAGACATGGTGGAAGGATAGGTTGACGTCAGTGGGCTGGATTATATTCTGGGCCTGGGCAATGGAGCTTCTTTTGAAACTCGTCGTTCTTTATCCTTGATCCTGAATGCCTGAAAGATGACTGACTGAAGCCTAGTTTAATAGAATCTTTTTTAAAGCTGTATCTGGAATGTTAAAAAATTTGTTTGTATTGCTTATAACTGTAAGATCTTATTTTCCTAACTATGATTGTTTCTGTATATTTTATCTGTATTTCAGGTCTTCTTGATGCATATTTTCAAAGTATGCAGATTAGTGTGTCGGCAATTCTCTTTTTATATAGTGATGACTTTCTGGATTTGATGTCTTATATAGTTATTTTCTCGAGGCTTAGCTTCTTGCTATGTGCAATTTTTGGAGCCAATGCAGCACCATCTTGTATTTCATGCACATCTGAATGACATCCAAGTTATTTCAGTTTCTTTTAGTGCAAAAAGTAGCCTAAAATGTTGTGATTTCTCTATTCAAGGTATTGATGCAATTACGTAAAGATTTTCCCAATACTTAGTAGCAGGCTCTGAATAGATAGAACTGCAGCTCAATTATATCGTGTGCAAATCGAAAGTCAAGGCCTGATATATATTCATATAACCATGTCCTTTCTTTATATTACTCTAATGCTCAAATTTAACGGGGACGGCCTGTAATTTTGCTACTTTTTGCTATTTATCTTGTAGGTCTGTTGACGATAGATGGGATGAAGCTTTCAGGTGCTAGTTGAACCTTTTTGTATGCAAAGGAAAGGCTTGGTTTGGCAGATAAGGCAAGTAATGAAGCTTTGTTTCCACAAGTTTTGACCAACCATCGTTCTTGTATTGTTATGGATGTCTGTTCACTTTCCAACACCCATCTTAATGACCAAGAAAGAATCGAGGCTGCTGACACCTTATTTACACTTTCTTTTTTCGCAGTATTGTTATTTTTGCAGTGCTCGGTACTCCCCATCTATTAATCGCTTCCATAACCTGCTAATAGAGCTGGTTAGTCGCAGGAAACTGTAAGGAATGCAAATATGATGAAATAAGCGTAACATATTTTCCAGTGCTTTATAATACTTTGCTTCCGAGATAGATACCTTGTAATCTTGTATACTATAGCTAGTCGTATGCATATTTCAGACTGTTAAACTCTATGGTGAGTGAAATAAGCACGCGAAACTTTCCAGAAGTTCCTGATTTACTCGGTTGTTTCAGAAAGCTAGCCAACGCCTCTGCAGGTTTGTATGCACAACATGCACTTTATTACCCTATGATCTGTGCAGTATCTTAGATACTATTCCCTCCATTCCGATTTATACGACACTATTTTCTTATACCTTTGTTGAAAACATTTTGAAAACAATCAAACTCTGTACTTCCATTTTACTCTAAATGAGAAGTTTCTATAGTCTAACAAATGCTCCAATTTGTTGTTGGACTTAAGAGTTGAGAGTACCTCCCTTGGTAGGGGTGTAGGCATAGGGTCTGTATACACTCTACTATGTTGTTCTTGTTGTACAGTCATACAATGTATAACATAGTTAAGATGACAACTTTTCGAGTCCAATCATTTTTTTTTTCTTTTTGAAATTTTGCATCGAGTCGAATCATATTATATAGTAAATGAGAAAAGAGGTGTCAAACACTCGACCTCTTTGTAAATGTAGGTGTACTAACGTCAACAATTACGTTCCATGCCGATCAAGTTGAAACTGTATATGAATTCTTATTGTTTTATTTAAGTTCAATTTATATTATCGTCACGCTAAATAAAGGTCGGATGAATCATGGCCTTGAATAAATAAGAGAAATGTGGGGTTAATTATTGTGTTCTTTTGATTTATTTTTCTAAAAAAGTAATTTTGTTAGGTTGATGCAATTGGGATCTGAAATCAATTTTTCTAATTTAGTTGTCACATGGTGTGTCGTCTATAGATCTGATGAAATTAACTTTCGGAATTAGAATCTTGAGACCTGTCAGAAATATTGAAAATTTCACACTAATTGTCTCCTTAACAATTATTAGTGACTGTCCACTTGTTTTTGACTATGCTACAGTTCCCACCACTATGGGTGTGTTTGGTATGAAGGAAAATGTTTTCCTAGAAAATGTTTTTCAGAAAAACAAGTAGATTTTGGACTTATTTTCTCATGTTTGGTTGGTGAGTAGAAAATATTTTCTGAAAATGATTTTTGGTGTTTGATTTATGAATGAAAAATATTTTTGAGAGACATCTTTTATTTTTACTAGAATAAAAAATAATTTATGAAATCAAAAATATTTTTTAAAATCAAAATTATTATTTTTTGGGGGTGGGGGTGGGGTTAGTGGGTTAATTCTTTGGGGAGGGGTGGGGGGCTGGCCGGGGAGGGGTGGGTCAGGGATCGGGTGAAAAAATAAAATTTTGAAATTAAAAATATTTTTTAAAATCGATGTTTTTCCCAAAAAAAAAATGTAATTTGAAATTGGAGGAGAGTTTTGGAAAATGTTTTTCTTAATTTTTTAAGGGAAGTCATTTTCCTTAATTTTGAGGAACATGAGTTGATTTGGAAAACATTTTCCATAACTTTTGTCCCAACCAAACATGGGAAAATTGGAAAACATTTTCGAGAAAATATTTTCCTTCATACCAAACACACTCTATATCTCTCTTTCTTTTCCACTCTCATGGAAAATAAGATTGCGTACAAAAAATTTATAAGATACGAGTTTTTTTTGTTTTTTTATCTTTACGAGATAGTAATAAAATCTGCACATATTCTATTCTTTCTAAATCCAACTTAGTGGAATCTCACTGAATATATTATTGTTACTGTTATTGATATACATATTTTATGTTAACACAAATGAGCTCCCTTTTTATTCATTTGGTGAGCTATATTCATTTTTTATGTTAGATTAATTTGATTTGTGATCTAAATTTTTTTTTTATTGTTTCGATAAAATGTCACTTATTAAAGATGACGACTTTAATACAACTAAAGTACATGCATACTTGTTTTGTTTCGTACCAATTTTATATTTTTATCAATCCTTCATAAAATTACTTGATATATGTATAAACTAATGCAAACACCATTATTTTTATATAAAAAGATTGATATCTTTCGAGTCTTCGTGGTTGACACCAAAACTTCTTATTATTTAGAGATGGTGGTATATTCTAATAGGAATAATGACCATGTGATTTGTCCTAAGCCCCTCGTTAATGACACTGTTGATGTCATATGGTTCTTCTGGGAGGAGTTATATTCTCATATGTTTAAATTAATAGTTATAGTTTTAAAAAGTTATTTATTTCGTTGAAAAAAATTGAAACTAAGAAGAAAGTCACACTTTAAATAATAAGAACTTAATCCTCGAATGAAAACAAATAAAGGTCTTTAAGTATAATATCATATTTAGTGTAATTTGATAAATAAGATTTGAAAATAATAAAATACATATGAATAAAATATTTTTGATAGATAAATCGTCCTTTAATAACTCAAAAATATAAAATTATTCACCCTAATGGGTAAGTAAGAAAATATTTCCCAGAGTGGAGTCTCAATATTAGGCTAGTATTCTGTTTTTTTAATTTTATTTTTTAAAATAATAACCTGTCAATGTTTAAATTGTTTCATTTGACTTTATCACATAGAGTGGGACAAATATACACAAGCATTTTGAAATGTAAAGAAAAGAAAATTTTACAAATTGTATTGTTCAATTACTTCAAATAAAGTAATTAAGTGTTACAAATTGTATCTTTCAATGACTTCAAATAAAGTAATTAAGTGCGTCTGATGTCAATTGTGTTTATTTTTTACAAATTAGTTGAAAGTGTTGAAATTTGAATAGTTATTTCTTTGTTTTTGCTTCATTATGAGTAAAATCTTGAGCCCCTTTCTATTTTTGTTACGTTCACGAATAGTATCTCAACTTGAACAGAATCTTAGCTTGATCCTCCACTCTCATCTCGTATCTGTTTGATCAATTGATCTCATAATTAGATAAATTTATATCATTACATTTATAAGCGGAGTCTTATTTGAATCCTCACTTAATCTCTATTCAACCGATTAGTCTCGATAAACCGTTGGTACAAACCATTACGCTCACGAACAAAATCTTAACTCGAGCCTTACCCCACCCCCAAAGCACACCTCTCCACCCCCACCCCCACCTCCACACACACCCTTACCCCACCCCCAAGCACACCCCTCCACCCCCACCCCACCTCCACACACACTAAAACGCGTAACTCAATAATGTAATAAAACCAAAAAGTTCCACACATCCACTCATTCCCTCTTCACCAAACTAAAAAAAAAAACAGAGCAGCAAACAAACTCCTCTTCAAATTCACTCACATTTCCATCAACATGAACATGATCGACGATCAACGTCGCGGTCCGCCACACGCGGCCTTATTAGCGGTGGTGGTGATAGCAGTGATGATCGTTCCGTCATTAATCGGTGAAAATGGCGAAGCAATCACTGAGTTCATCTCCGAACTTCTTACCCCAATTGGATTACTCCTTTTGCCTATAATTTTACTTCTCACAATTCAATTTCTCTCATCTGATAGCGGCTCTTTCGTTTCGAGTATTTTTTCGAGCGGTGAGCCAAATTCAATTCATCGTGCTAGTGGTTCCCCTGTTGGTGTTGCTCTTGTTCTTCTCCTGGTTCTGTTTCTTCTGTGGAATCCATTTTCGATCTTTGGTGGTGATGATGAAGATTGAAGAAATGAAGAAACAAAATAATTTATAGACGGATTTAGAATTCAAACTCGATGGATTCAAAGGTTATAACATGAGGGATTTGATTTATTAGATTTGAGATCTATTATTTTATTTTTACTTTTTAATACATATACAAGTTTCAAGCAATTTGAACTAATAAGTTACGTACTTTATTTGTTCATAGGTTTAATATTTAAGATTTTTTGTACGGGACGTGTTGTATATTTTGAAATTATAAGTTCAAATTTTAGTTATTTTTCACATATAGTATTGCATTCAGATTATATTTATATTTGATTATATAATAATTGTTGTTACGTTTCAGTTTTAAACAAGTTGTGATAGGTTGTATGACGATTGAATCTTATAATGTCCTGTTAATAGATCTACAAGATCTTTCACTAATTTTTTTTTTATTTTTTTTTTTGTATTTTGATTTGTTTCGGAGTTTTTTTTTTTTTTTTGGTTGTGTAGACTAAAATTAGCCCCCCTATTCTTTTTCACCCTCTACTTGAAAGTCGCTCCTATAACTTGCACTTCACGATTTTTATATGTTATGGAATTTCGAAGAGTGAGTAAAGTTGTCAACTTCAATTATAATCAGCAAGCAGAAAAACTTTTTCTCCTTTTCTCTAATAAGAAGGTAGCCATGATTATGAACTTACGAGTTCAAGATTCTAGTTATATAAAATTATTAGATTTTAAATTCATATATATTTACTGAATTTTTAAATACAAATAAATGTTTTTGAATCAAAATTATTGAGTTCGAGTAAACTTTCATATAACTTTTGCTTAGTTTTCTAGTGTTATAATAGTGTATAACTTTTTCATTATTTTGTTTCTCATTTTGTGATTTCTAGGAAGTTGGAGATGAGCTTTCTTGCCTTCTTCTCATTGCCTTTTTGTAAGAGGAATATGAGTGTACACTATATGGGACCTTTTAATTTGGTCTTATAATATCAACTAGTGCATTTTGAGAGAGATGTTTGTGTGTGTGCATTTGTGAGGTTGTTTGGGGGGTGGGGGTGCGGGGGAGGGTCATTTTTCTCTTTTCTCCTCTAATAATTTCTAAGAAGTTGGTGATATGACATATTTTGATTTGACATCTATACAATATAGTAGTACAAATTTTCTAAAATTATGTAACTATACAAATTTTGTCCCAAGTATTATAAAAGTTTTAAATTTTTAAAATGGAGTTGCAACCTCTAGGTTGTTGAAACTTCAATATCACATGACGTTGTATAGTTGAAATTGAAAAATAAAATAATACTAAAATTATACGTTTTGAAAAGTGTCACACGTTATAAAGTATAAAAAGCATAAGATTTATGAAATTATACTTATTTTTAAGACATTAACAAGATGAACCATCTACGGAGAGCTATATTGGAATGAATATGATTTCTCTCCTTCTAAGCAGAGTCTGGAATTTGAGTTTTAGATACGAAAACAATCTTAATCGAAAATAATTTCTCCTTTAATTGGTTTTATTCAATTGCTAATCCGAATTAGTCAATACAAATACCAGATATCGAGCGAAAAGAAAAGAAAATGAACCACTTACGCGTTTGTTTGAATAATATGCATACAAAAGAACTTTCCAATCCTTGACTATATATAGGAAATTGTTTCCCTTACTAAACCCCTTTTCTTTTCTCTTGAGAAAAAAAACTCTATTTTCTCTCTTAGAGAGGGCATGTCACATTCAAGAATGACTCATCTATTACAAATATGGGAAATTTCTACTCTAATTGAATGTGGGACAATGAGATCCCACCACCCATGTAATATGCCTTTGATTTATTTAATTGCAAAGTAATATGAGCGACGATTGGTGCACAAAACATTTCACATTATGAATCGAAAAGGTTGCACTTAAAAGGTAGACAGTCAACCTAACGTAAACATTAGTGCTCATTGCATGACTCGAATTCATGATGTATATATCAAGTTATTTATGCTAACAATATACATAATATTTTCACTATTACTACAATTTAATTGGTAATAGTAGGTTATCACTCTATTTTTCAAGTAATCAACCTAACCTTGATAGTATATAAAAAAGTCACACTATCAAACACAAATGATATAACTCTCACAAAAATATAAAAATCTATTACACTTCATGAATATTTTTCATAATCTTCATAAGTAGGATAGAAACACTGAAGACATAATTGACAGAAACAAAGACAGGTAAATGACATAGTATAATCCCACGAATGGGGTCTGGGAAGGATAACGTAAACGAAGACGTGCATTTGACTCCTCCGTCTGAAATGTTCACTTAATCCAAATTGGTAAAAACCTTTCAATTTAAGTACATATAATCTGAAAATTTACATCCATTTGAACAACATCATAGCGAGGTTCAACCTCAGAAAGAAGATGACCATGCAGAGCCAGTCGATCCAAGGAAACTGCTAAATTACAGAATACGAAAATCAAAATAGTAGAGCTACTAAAGATGCTTCCGTATATGAGATACAGAGATGCAGCAGAAAAATTCTGATGTGTTCTTAATTAGCCAGGGCCAACTTTGGGAATGTCATAGTGCTCACTCATGTTTGCCAAGTACTGATTGAAATCTTCAATTCGGTCACGATGTGATTTATTAGCAGTCTTGGCCATCTTATGCATGTCGATCCTTTCTCTTTGTTCTATGTAGCGCCTCTCTGCAGGGGTTAGATTATCATCCCATCGACCGGCATTTTCTTCACCAACAGATTTAGTTGCATCTGTGGTCTCTTCCTTGGTGGAATTATCTATGGATCCACTACCACCATCTACATCCAGTCAGAAACATTTTAGTGAAACGGCTAAACAAGAAAAACGACATATCATCTCTCACAAGCACATAAGATTTAAATGTTTTTGCTCTAAATATTAGGCTGAAAGTGGAATACGCCCCGTTACTCATCCAATACTGTTTAAAACTATGAGAACGACATATAACCATTAAATGAAATTCAAACTGATACAACGTGTCAAAAGCTGCAGTTACTCAATGTCCGAAGAAGGCTCAATCTTGTGAACAATTGTTAAATCATAACTTCTAGCCCAACTTATCATATCGCTAAAAACTACCATGCATAATTAAGTATATTTCCATTAGATGAATGAAAATTGGGATTTAAGACCATCAATTTGAATCGCAACAATAAATTGTTTAATCCATTATGGACTAGCTATCATCGATTCATCTACAACTTGAATGCAGAGGGAGGGTGGGAGGAACTAATAAATAGGAACAGTAATAATAAAAGCACAAAATTTTTGCACTTCAAGATACCAGTACTCACCAATCGAAAGCTCGTTTTCTGTAACCTGGGAGATTTGATCATAATCCTTCTTTTCCTTCTTTTTCTTTTTCTTTATTCCAGCGGCTTTTACATCCAATGCCTTTCCCTTTAGTTTCAACTTCCCGCCAACCACATTATCATATGCAGACATTTTCTGTCAGGAAGTCAAAAACATTAAGCTTTGGCCAGAATAACAAAAACTATGATAAAGCACACTACTGCGAATAGATAAGCTTAATGCACAGACAATATGTCATATTTTCAAACTGAGAATCTGTTTGTGATACAGCAGTAAGTCACAAACAATACATACTAAGCGCCCATCGTTTTATTTATGACCGAATAGTTCCCGAGGCTCAGTAACACATGATTCGAAACTCCGTGAGTAATGTGCCTACCCCTCTATCCTTCTCCACTTAAATACCATAGTTTTTTCTGTGGCAAATTTTGAACCCCTGTCATACACCAAACCCACACATTATGTGTTGCGCTATTACCACTAGTCCAAATCCCTGGGTGAGGTTACATAGCTGCCAATAATACATATTCCCCAAATCTTAACTAAAAAAATTTCTACATAAGAAATAGAAAGTATTTGCAGTTACAATAACGTCTACTGATCCTATGCAATAGCTCGCAAACCACAGAAGACAGGTAACCCGAGCTCGACCCCAAAGGCAAACAGCATTCGAACTTGAGACCTCCAACATGGAAGTCCCAAGCCCAAACCACTAGGCCACCCCGAAGGAGCTCCTCCTCCTTTTTATTTTTTATTTTTTGATTGATAGATCATCCATTGGATTTGGTATAAGGATAATTGGTAAGTGTTTGATTTCAAAAAACCTCAAACTTCATAAAATCGTAAACTTTGCCTCAATAGATATATCATATAGTATGAGAATGAAAGAAACACAAATAAAATGGGATAAATACATGGAGTTCATGATAAATATCAACCAAAAATGCTACAAGTAAAACAGAACATAGATTAATTCATTAGAACTTTTCTTATAACAATCCTTTAACAACGTAATGCTGCAATTACTTGCTAATCTAGAAGCCAAAAACAAAATTACTCACAAACAGATAAACTATAACCATGGATTTTTTATATAAACATCTTAAAATTCAGATGATATCCATCACATACGGATAAAAAAACCCTAAATTCCTAAATCAGTAATCACACTTCACCAGATATTTCAACCATGGGCGGCTCAAACCCTAAAGCAACTACCCAAAAAACCCAAATTCAGCACAAAAAAGATACAAATTCCAATAAGAGGCAAAGATTAAACGAACAAACGATGAAGGAGATACATACCTAAAAGAGACAACCAGATCTGATGAAACAAAATACCATAGAATATAAAAAGTTATGTATTTATTGTTACTATTTTCGTTCTTTTTTTAGTTTTCATGTATACTTGTTTCGAAATAATTATCAATAAGGAAAAGAGGAAGTATTAATTAAATTTATTTAGTTTATTGCTAATCTCTTACTACTAATTATTATGTATATATTTTTGAAATTTTATTATTGATGTAATTATAATTAAAAATCATATACAATTTAATTTGCACTAATTTTTTATTTATAAATTTCTCTAATTCACTTTAACTTAAATCAATTATGTTTTAATGTTGATTCGGTAAGATTGTATTCAATTCTTTGAGATGTTTTATTAAACATTTCTAGTTCAAACTAATTAGGTTGTCAAAATAATTAATTTAAAAAAATTATTGTCTTACTTTGAATATCTTCTAAAGGTAACAATCACTATAATATTAGTTTTCGTATTTGAAAGTATTATGAGATATTATATAAGTAAAAAGATGATACTCTAATTGATCTTTTTAGTTATCACGTTTTTTGGTTCTTAACAGTTTAAGGTTTTTTCTTAATAGGTTAACAACATGCCTACAAATCGATAACCAATAAATCAAATTCAAAAACTTTAAAATCGAACCGAATCAAACAATACACATATATAGTGACTTAACGACACCACTTACATATTTATTTGTATATATAAATAATGAAAATAGAAAGGAAAAATACGAAAACATAACAATTAAACGATTGAATAAATAAAATATAACGAATATTAATATCTTATAAACACTTTTTAAATATTGTAAGACTAGTGTCAGCATGAGCCTTACAAGAATCATGTTAACACGAATCTTCCAACCTATGATTTAATGACATCCATCATTGTATCCAAATACTGTTCATTTAGTTGAATCCTTAATTTATGTTGTTCTTGCAAATATTTTGCTTCATACCCTCTTTAACAGTTAACTATGTTAAAAGTAAAACTTTGTCAGTCGAAATGGAAATTTAAACAATTCTTATGAGATTTGTTTGTAACCTGTCATTAATTTGTATGTTTCGATACAAAGTTTTGATTTTTAAATACTAGCTATAAGCGATTCATATATTGTTTAGTTAAATGAATATAACATGAAATAATTGTACAAGTTTACTATTATAACATGTAAAGTTCAATTATTTAAATAAGATAAACATGATATCTTCTTACTACATCATTATATTAATATGTAAAATTTGTTGATCATACCTAAAATTAATCGCTCTTTACTCATCAAAAGCATGAAATCAAAATTTGATGACACTCTTTTCAAACTTTTCATTATATCCAAAAAATAATAATCAATGCAACTTTGCATTCTATTTAATCCTCTTTCAATAGAGGATCTTATTTTGGAAGAAGTTTAATATAAGTAATTAAAACTCTAATTAAACAACCTCCTACTCTTCTTATTATTCATTTTCATTTTCTCCATTTAACTATTTTCATGGAGGAAAAAAATATTAATTTCTATATATAATTATTATATGGTTAATAAGTTGCCGGAATCTTGCTTGTCATCGCCGAAAATCCGTTGCCGGAAGTCGTCAACCATCATCGGAAGTCCCTGCCGGAGAGAAACTGCGGGTTCCCATCCCAAAAGTTGTTTTGCTTTTGTAATATCGGGCTTTCTCTTATGTGGATCATCTTCTGTGTTGGGCCTAAATTCTATTTTTGCATTTGGATCTATTGTTTCTTGCACGACCTACAAATATCATCGAGCAGTATAGTGAGATGAATGTGATTCATTCAACTTTTATCAGACATCTCAAATTTAAAGAAATTATAGAAAATAGAATTAGTAGAATCAGTGTGTTATGTTAAAAAAGAATGTTAAGTACTATATGGGATATGTTATTTTTTGTTCATGCCTATTGCTTGAACTTTTTGTTTTACATTTAGTTGATGTTTGGAGTTTGTAACTAAGTGATAGTAACGGAGCTAAAATTTTTACAAGGGTTGGAAATAAAAAATGTAACGCTATAATAAAAGTTTCTTTTATATAAAGTGTATTCAACTAGTTATATATTGTATGACGATTTAATTGACCCTCCTTTGATTCATCATACATTGCTCCATTACGGATTCTAATTAGTTTGTCTAGTTTGAATTACGGTGTATAAAGGTCACTATGAAAATTCTAGTGCTCTTTATCAAAGATAATTTTTATTTTCAAAATTTAAATTTTAAACCTCGTATTAATGATTGAGCAACATTTACCGCTTAACTACACACCCTTTGGTGGCCAATTCCACTCTTTCATTTGCTTAGAATTAATAACCCCTTAGTATCCTTCTCTTTTATCCTCGATCAGAATTCTGAGACAAGTCTTTCGTATAGAGTCACTTTTAGTAGAAAAAATTTAACTCTTAAGTAGGACTTTTCAACATAAATTTAAATTAATCGAGTTATACTACATATTATCGAATATCAAATGAAAAAAAAGACACACATACCTTAGCTAGTTCAAGCATGGTGAATTCACCAGGATTCCCAAGATTGAAAGGACCTACATGATTTCCTTCCATCAACCTCATCAAACCTTCAACCTATTAATTAATTACAACAATCACACACAAAATAAAAGTTTTATTTATTTATTTACCATAACAATTATTTTGATAGACCTTCAATAGATAAATAAATATTCCATTTTTGAAAGTGAAGTAAAAATAAAAACTTTACCAAATCAGAGACAAATTGAAAGCTCCTGGTTTGTTTTCCATCTCCATATACTGTCATTGGCTCCTTTCTCAAAGCCTACAATTTTTTTTAATATTCAATGAAATTAAAGTATAGTAAATATTTAATCAATTACATGCAAAGAATACATTAATATTAAACCAATTATGATTAATTTAATTAGTTTAACACAAACCTGTGCAACAAAATTGCTAACAACACGACCATCATCTATACACATACGTGGTCCATATGTGTTGAAAATCCTAGCAATTCTAACCTATCAAAAAATAAGTTTTCGTTAGCAAATCATCTCGTATTTACCCTTATCGATAACAAAATTATAACGTCAAATAAGTCAACTCAATGTGTTCAAATAATTCTTCAAGAGATCAATATATATATTTTTACTATGGTTTAAAATTAGATTTCAAGCAGAAAATGTACCTCAATGTTGAGTCCTCTATGGTAGTCCATGGTCAAAGTTTCAGCTGTACGTTTTCCTTCATCATAACAACTGCGGACACCTGTTCACAAGATTCGGAAAAAAAAGTCGAGTTTAAGTCCTATGTACTAGCGATATACAAACTATATGTACATAATCATGGCACGCATTTATAGTGATGAATCGAGGGAGAAATTTCATCAAGGATATTAAGAAATAATGTTCTCTTATATCTAGGGGATTCGACTAACAATTGACTCACGATCATATATACCTAGTAAGAGGCGGAACAATGATTTGTCACTTATGATTCTTGTAAGTTATTGTGTTTTAAATAATTAGTTTATAGATTTATAACGAAATTTTGAAGATGAATATATGTTTTAGATCAAAGCTACTTTGCATAGTACAAAATTTTGAGTAAAACCCCTTTATCGTACGTGGTTCAACCATTGCTTATTAGGTAATTTACATAAAAACTTTTATATTTGTATCAATTCGTGAAAGAGTTAGAGGATCACCAGTAAGGACTCCCAAATCTTAGATAGATCGTTTGAAGATTATAATATAAATAACAATAAGTATATCATTACATATTAAAATATGATATCGAAAATATAAAATTATTTAGATAGACGATTTAGATTCAGATTCACGATAAAATTAAAAGAGTAAATGAATTGACTTACCAATGGGATTAACATTGCCCCAATAAGTCTCAGCCTGAGGATGTTGCAATGGATCACCATAAACTTCACTTGTGCTAGTAATAAGAAATCTAGCTCCCACTCTTTTTGCTAATCCCAACATATTCATTGTTCCCATCACATTTGTTTTGTGATATCTTTCCATTTTAAAGTCAAGGAAAAAAAACTCAAAAAAACAAAACATGATTATATGAAAAACGCGATACGTATCGTTATTATTTTTGACTTTAACTATGTGAAAAGAAAAAAAATATTTGTGTAGTTTACACATTTGTCAAAAGAATAGTGGTGCATTAATGGTATTATGTACTTAATTTAAAAAATGTGAAATTAAGGATATGATAGTCTTGACTGGATTAAACTTGTAATGGACAGGAGAAGCAGGACAAGCTAGATGATAAATCTGATCCACTTCCAACAAAATCGGCTCAACGACATCGTGTCGAATAAGTTCAAACCTTGGATTCTTGAAATGGTGCAACAAATTCTCTTTTTTACCTGTAAAAAAATTATCAACAACAATAACACTATCTCCTCTTGCTATTAATCTATCCACCAAATGGCTCCCAACAAATCCTGCTCCTCCTGTCACTAATATTCTCTTACTCTTTCCCTTCAATCCCAATGGAACCTTTCCACCTACAACAACAAAAAAAAAAATCGTTCAGACCTTTCTATAACAATGTTGTTTGTCAGGATATTTTTTATTGTTAAATCACTTTTAATAAAAACTTCGAACATTTTAGTGAAACATAGTTATAGAGGACGTTTGTATCTATTTAACACTATTGTATATTCAAGTATTCAGAATGTACACACATTTTTGAGGTATTTTCATCAAAAAGTCGTCCTAAATATTATTTTTTTTAATGAAATGTTCATAAGAAATATCGATTTCTCACTAATACAGTATTGATTTCCATATATTAGTCAATTAACTATGTTTAAATTCCAAATTAAAATAGTTAAAAATCGTCAATTTACCTTTTGTTTTTAAAGATGCATGTGTTTTCAAGTTATTTGAGTTGATTTTAATTAGTCTAATATTACTAGATAATTTGTCTTTTTAAAGGCTCTTTAAACTAGAAATTTTCTTGAATCTCATATATTTGTTCCTACTAGTAGATTCACGTAGAATATATGCTCAATTGAACTTACTATTTCTCGTGATAAGAAAAACTAAAAATACCTGCATTAATGTGGTCGATTTCATCAACCAACTCGTAAGCAATTCTTCGAGGGATTGGATTATTCGATGTAAATGTATCTTGAATATCAATCGATTCAAAATCGAATTTTAATATTGGAGAAGAAATAGAAACTACAGAGCAAATGAAAATTGACGTAGCAATTCCAATCAAAAGACACATAAATCTTTGTTTTTCAAGCACATATTGAATTGAATTTCTAAATGAAAATCTCTTCATCATGCTGTGTTTTTTAATGTAATTTTTATGAATCCCCTCATGATTATCATCAGATCTCATGATGAATTTTTTTTTAAAAAATTGTATTAATTTTTTTCTTGTTCTATATTTTTATTTTTTTTGGGTGACATCTAATTAAGAATTTGGGGTCATAAGAAGAAAAAAAAGTGGAGGGATTTGCATGAATTTTGAAGACTAGTGGCTTTCTTCACTTTGCTTTTTAGCAATTTAAGCTATTCCAAGTGTAATTTTTTGCCTCCAAATTTCTAATATTCTAGTAATATATCTTTTATACCTTCCTTTCAAATATATTTGAGGTCTCAAGGAAATGAAAAAAAAACTAATTAGAAAATGTTGTTTTTAATGAGTTTTACGCGACACAAATCTAAAAAAGTACTATTAACACTTTTTACTTATCTTTTTTGTTAATTTTTTATTCAATTGGTGTTTGAATTTTGAATAGAAAAATATGATCGGTGATAATTAGTTTAGTCGATAAATAATTTTGGGAACTTGTCATTAAAATGTATCTCAATTGAATGGAACTACATAGTTAATTAGCATTATATAGTCGACAAGAGAGGACATAACATAATAGATGGGGAATTATAATATCAAAAAGAATAATACAAAGAATTAGGATAAATATTACTACAATAATATTCTTAAGTATATATATATATAATATTTGAGTCGTGCGAGACACTTTCTAAGAAACTATTTTCCCAAGATTAACAAGTCTTCCCTAATAAATTAGAGGATACATAAATAAACAAAATAAAAGAATACAAAAGAAAGCAAGTCGAAGAAGATACTAAGAATTGTCTAAGTAGTACTCCTTTCCTAAGTTGTGCTCCTTCTATACTAAACCAACTTGGACATCGGACCGGAATGAGACCAGCGGATCGGATCAGAACGATTTGAACGATACCGGTATGAACATGATCGAAATTATTGTTATGGAGTCTCGTTTTCGTCCCGTTCCACTATATATCGGGATGGAATGAAGACAAACCGAAATGGACCGGAACGGAACGAGACTACACATGTAGCTATACATTTTTGAATAGAAGATCAAATCAAATCAACTCAAATACTTGTCGATTCTTATCGATTTAGTTTGATGTTCGATTCGATTTTTCAATTTCTCCCTTTTTGACACCTCTAGTGCTAAGCCAAAGGTGCTAAAACAACAAAAACAAAAAAATGAGGGGTCTTCATATAGTTAAATATAATTATGGGTCTCGAACGTAAATATATCTTCTACACCACTAAGCCAAAATCATATTCTCATTCCTCGTATTACTTTCTCTCTCGAGTGCAGCTGCGACGCCGCCGTTTCACTCTTCTCCGGTGAGTCCTCTTCCCCTTCGCCGCCGTAGACCACCTCCATAATGATTTACATTTGTATCTCTTTGTCATATTTTGTTCATAGTATAAAACCTTCAATTTTTAATGGTTTTTTTAGTTGTGCATTTGTTAAATTCTATCTGAATATATATTTTTAATCTACATTTAGTTTTGTTCTTATATATGTTGTGAATCGTGATAAGTTTGACTCTGTCGGAGCTAAGATATCTGATGATTTGAGATTTAGGAATTAGGGTTTTAGGACTGGTATGTAAAAGCTGATGCCTCCAAAACAAATGTAATAGAAATATTATTTGTGAGTGGTTTGTCTTTGGCTTGCAATTTGGGAAGTAATTGCAGCACCTATGAGATTGCGTTGTGTAAGGGAAGAAGCTCTTGTGGATGACTTATTAATCAACTATGCCTTATATCGTATTGTGTTTTATTCATAGTACTTCTTCTGTCTCAATTTAAGTGTCACAGTTGGAATTTCGAGATTCAAAAACTTTTAAACTTTGGTAGTGAATCTGGATATAGAAGCTTTAAGTTTGTTGAATAAAATTTTGTATATCTCAAAACTAAGCATGAAGTACTAAAAATAACAATAATTAACAAATTGAAGTATTTTAAAGGCGTATAAATAAATGTAGTCAAAGAAAAACTTGGTTGACCTCGAAATTTCAACTATGCCACATAAATCGAGATATATGGAGTAATTTATTGTCTGATGTAATGAATATTTGTTTATCGTCTATATGAATCCTCTGTATTCGTCCCACTTTATTCGTGTCCATTTCATTTTCATCCTCAATAATTTACCTTACAAGCAAACTATGGGCTCTCCAACGTTCTTACTAAATTATTTATCTTAGAAGGCAAATTATGGTTCTTTAAAGTTAGAGGTTCTATGAATCTCACACTTATCCTTACACGAACAAACAATGAGCGAGTTATTAGGGAGTAGGAGGAGGTCGCACAAAAAGATGCATCATCATCCATACTTAAGAGGAGGGGAGGATGTGCTCCTCCTCCTTCTGCTACTTCTTATTCTTCTACTTTTATCCTTTAATGCTTCTTTTGAAATGTTTGAGTTAGATTTTTCTCTAGAGAATGAGGAGGATATTATAGTTACATTGTATTTTGAAAGGTATAAGTGCACATTATTGTAGCGTCAAATAATTTCTGTTCCGTCTTACTTGGAAATGTTTTAGTTAGACTTTGCAAATTGTACTTAGTAGCCTCTATTTCTATTCCACCTTTTGATAATAAATAAAATAAGATTCCAAGAGAAAAGGACAACAATTACGAGGTGTCTAATAGTTCAGTCTAAGCTAAACTTTTAGCGAGAAACAGGAGGGCTTTCTAAGGGGTAGAATTCAGTTTTGGGCAGTTGAGGAGTAATCTTCGATCCCTTATTTAATTTTGGTATACCCATGTTGTTCCGGGGCTGCATAGAGGATTCAATATCTTTTTGTAGGTTCTTTACTTTTTGGTATACTTCTTGTATAAGGCTGATTATGGCCTTGCAATTAATGAAATTGTTTACCTGATAAAAATAAGTTAAAAATTTAGTGATTAAACTACTGTCTGTAAATTTCTATTCCTTGAGGCATAACTCAACTGTCTGTCTGAAGTCACTGTTTTGAGTATGATTTCTTGATTTATTTCCAGTTTCAGGCTTGAAATTACTGACATCTGAAGAAGTATCAAAGAACAGCTAAAAAATGTCTCGGAAAGGATTGATGGAGCAGGACCTGAGTAAGTTGGATGTAACAAAGTTGCATCCACTTTCACCAGAGGTTATTTCTCGTCAGGCTACGATAAATATTGGTAAACTGGTCACTAATGAACATGTATTTCTATTATTCTATATTTCCACTGCATTTTGGTTTCATTGTATTCTTTGAGGAACTCTTTTGTACGTTACTGGCATTAGACTGAATTTAGGTTCATTACCCAGGTACCATTGGGCATGTGGCTCATGGAAAGTCAACAGTTGTAAAAGCTATATCTGGAGTGCAGGTATGCCTTTGTTCTTGAATCTGAACCTTCACTTAGGTATATCTTTGTTTTTATCAGTTTCCTTTTAGTTATAAGACAAACTAATACATTGATCTTTCTTATCTAAAAAATAAAACCAGTATATTGATCATTGTAACTGTAAACACATGGCCTTATATTGCTTTTGAATTCATGGATAAACCATCTGAGCACGTATTAAATGTCTAGGCCCAGTTTACTACTATATGTTTGCTGCACATTCTTGCTAAAAGTATTTTGAGGTCGGTTATAACTTATAACATATAAGAATAACTTAGTATTTCAAGTTTTTCCTCTTTTTTTTGGAGTTATGATGGAATTTAGTTACTCTGTAGTGCAGAATAACTACTATTTGTGTGTTTGCACATTCTTCTTGAAAGTATTTTGAGGTTGGTTATAAGAATAGCCAAGTATTTTGAGGTTTTTCCTCTTTTATTTTTGAGTTACGATGGAATATAATTACTCTGTGCAGCATATATTATGGTGTGAGATGTAACCTCATTATTATGGGAAAGTTATCTGGAGTTATCAGCTGTTGAGATCATTAATGATTTGCATGTATTTTGTAGCTCATTATGAATTGATTGCCTTGATAAATTGACCACCAAGATAGTTTGTCTGATAATGTCTACCTACTTAGATTGCACTGCATTTGTCATAACGAATTCATGCCACAAAATTTTGAAAGCTAAGCACATGCTGATTGGGGCAACCTAAGATTCTATTGTCCTCTAGAAGGAAACTAATTATATGTCTTGCCTTATTTATGCAGACTGTTCGTTTTAAAAATGAGCTAGAAAGAAACATCACAATCAAGCTTGGGTATGCTAATGCGAAGATATATAAATGTGAAGAAGACCGCTGCCCTAGACCCATGTGCTACAAGTAAGTACTTGAATTTGAATGGAACTGTTCTTTGCTCATTTGTGTCACTTTTATGCTGTAATGATTTATCCTTTTCAGGGCATATGGAAGTGGAAAAGAAGACAGTCCCATGTGTGATGTCCCTGGTTTTGAGACCTGTAGGATGAAATTACTGAGACATGTATCTTTCGTTGATTGCCCCGTAAGCTTCTCACCTACCGTTTACAGTATATGTTACTGCCATTTTACTTGAGTATTGGGATGCGACAGAAGATGATAGTTCTTTATTGTCTGATCTTGTGCAAATATGCATACTCTAATGAAAATCTTAAGCTGTCGTAATTCAGGAAATACACCAACAAGATGGTATCAAGATAATTTTTAAATGGGCCATTTCTTTTCTTTTTCTTTTAATAATATTCTTAATGTTCTGTTAACACATTTAATATTCATGCTACTCGTGGTTCCAATTAGCTGTGTCTTGGATTTGATGAAAGACTAGGAGTTTTTGTTATCCTTAGTTTTTGGTTTCTAGTTTCCCTTAGGGCTCTAGTCTATCGGTAAGAGTGCATTGCGCGACGTGTGGGCTAGGCGCACATCACTAGTATCTAATTGGAGAAGGGTAGAGGGGTTGTACTATTATCCACCGAGTTGTAAACTGTGCAGCACTGGTCCTCTATGCTTTCTCGGTTATATAAAAAAAGGAAAGTGTTTCTGCCTCCTGTTTTTGCTGTCTTCTTAACTGTCATGCCTTCTCTAAAAAGAAGCAAGTTCAGCTATGTTGCTCTCTATCTAAAGAACAATTGGTAAATCTCATAGCTGCATCTGTTACAGCCGTGAGAATCTGTAGATGTTGTTTAATGATCTCAGGTTTTGGATATTTAAGCCCGTGAGCATGCAGTAGGTTACTTTATGTGGAGAGATTCTTTTAACCTCATTCTATTGAGAGATTCTTTTCTGTAGTTTTTTGTATTAGTAGATACTTTTCAATACTAAGTGAGGCTCTTTTGTTTTGTAAACTTCCATCGGCTGCATTGCAGCTCACTTTTGGAAGGTACAGAACCCTTACACGATACAGCAGAGGTTTTGAGGCCCAAAACCCGGCTTGCCCCTTTCTAGAGTGTATAAGGGGAAAGAGATCTTTGTTTTAAAACTGTCATTGGCTGCATTACTGCTTCCTTTTAACAGGTTTGGGACCCTTACCATATATGCTACAAACACCTGATATACCCCTTTTTATACTGCAGGGGGGAAGAATACTTTTAAAGTTATCATAACAAAGTTGAACACATATGGTCACATATCGACAGTAGTCAAAATGATCTCGACACGCTGATGGTCTGACATGCCTTCCTGTCATTTATAGGAATTTTTGTCTGTTGGTCTGATCTGTAGGATTCTTGTTGATCCTTTACCTTTGTTAAAACTTGAGAAGACAGCACATACATTATCCACTTAGATTCTTTTGTGAGTCTCTGCACTATCTTTTTGCAATGTGTCAATCTGTAAACACTTCCCCTACATGTAGTCTTTTGCAAAGCACCTAGGTTTGTTGTCTGATTTTTTCGCTGTCAGCAAGACATTTAATTTCCTGATATAGAATGCTATTGTATTGTGAAATTGACTGCAGGGTCATGATATTCTCATGGCTACTATGCTTAATGGAGCTGCAATTATGGATGGAGCATTACTTCTGATTGCTGCTAATGAGAGCTGTCCCCAACCTCAGACTTCTGAACATTTAGCTGCTGTAGAAATTATGCGCCTCCAACACATAATAATTCTCCAAAATAAGGTTGATCTAGTTCAGGAAAATGTTGCCATTAACCAGCATGAGGCAATTCAGAAATTTATTCAGGTCAGTGTAATTGGTTTACCTCTTTACTGTGTGTATGCTTGATCTTAAGGCAATATCTTGTTCAGGGAACTGTTGCTGATGGTGCTCCGGTTGTACCAATCTCTGCACAATTGAAGTACAACATCGATGTTGTTGCTGAATATATTGTGAAGAAAATTCCCATTCCTGAGAGAAATTTCATTTCACCACCAAATATGATAGTCATCCGATCATTTGATGTTAATAAACCTGGTTTTGAAGTGGATGATATCAGAGGCGGTGTCGCTGGTGGCAGTATACTGAAGGTATGTCCTTAAATTCCATAAAGCAAACAAATGCTACAGCTCATACCTTCTTTTTTCCTTCATGGTTTCCTTGATTGACCAGGGCACAAATTTAATGCGACAGATGTCCTTTCGATATACCTAATACTATGCTAATCGTTACATAGAGAATAAAAATCTGATTGAAAGATGGACCAAATCAAATGAGCAAGTAAATGTTTTTCTGCAGGGCGTCCTGAAGGTAAATCAACTCATTGAGGTTCGTCCCGGTATTACTGTCAAGGATGAGAGTGGCAACATTAAGTGTACCCCAATATATTCAAGAATAGTGTCATTGTTTGCTGAGCAAAATGAGCTACAATTTGCTGTGCCCGGAGGCCTCATTGGAGTTGGAACAACTATGGATCCAACATTGACTCGTGCTGATCGTTTGGTCGGACAGGTTCTTGGGGAGGTTGGCTCACTTCCTGAAGTGTTTGTTGAACTGGAGGTAAATCACTTAGACATCAGTTTCAGACTCTTTTAGAACAAAAGGAACATCACTATTCTTCTTCCAAATCACATCACATCACTTTGTAATGCAGGTAAATTTCTTCTTGCTCCGCCGTCTTCTGGGAGTGAGGACAAAGGACACGGAAAGGCAGGGTAAAGTCTCAAAGTTGGCCAAGGGAGAGATTCTCATGTTAAACATAGGATCTATGTCAACTGGGGCTCGTGTTGTCGCTGTTAAGAATGTCTTTGCAAAACTTCAATTGACATCACCTGTGTGTACCAGCAAAGGTGAGAAAATTGCTCTTAGCAGGAGAATCGAGAAGCACTGGCGTCTCATAGGTTGGGGCCAAATCCAAGCTGGTATCACCCTTGATGTACCACCTTGCCCAATCTGAGTGAACTACACACAAACACGATTTTGACATTTAGATGTGGAAAGGCATACAATTGTTAGGAACTATAAAAGATTATCTTAAATTTCGAATACTTTGTAATTTGCAGTGTTTCCTTTTTCTTATTTACGATTTCTCTTTGTTTTCCTCTTTGTTCTAGTGGTTTGTACCTTGTAATTCATTAGTTGTTAAGGGTGGATATTATTCCTATGAGTTTCTTCAGAAACACCGCGGAGGCTGCGGCACATGCTCATCTAAAAGCTTAAACTATTAGAAGCGATGTACTTTAACTTACATTTCATGTGGGACACGATTTATAAGGTGAGATTTGCATTTAGAATTTCATCTGCTCTGATAATATCATGTAGAATTATGTTATCTTTTCATTTGAGGGTATTTTTATTTGTTTATATGTGTGTGTATATATATATATATATATATATATATATATATATATATATATATATATATGTGTGTGTGTGTGTGTGGTGTATATGTTGGTGCGTTTTAAAAAAAATAAAGGTCCTACTGACACAAGTAGGTCGTGATTACATGAAAGGCCAAAAGAGGTAGCCTTTCTCGTGCCTAGAGGCCACCTACTATTCACGCCAAGTTTAAATTATATACACCAAAAATATTTTTTATTTTGTACTTTGTGAATTTAACTTGTGATAGCATTTCAATTATCATTTTCTTTAGATAATTAAATAGTGCTTGTTTTATATTTGACTTGATTATATATGTATCTTTTACATTGTTAGTGTATATAACGTCTTTCTCTTGGTAACTTGTTTTTATATTATATATATGATGATGCACGTGGGTGGTTCTTCTTATTGAAGGGAAGTTTCTAGGTACTAAAGTCATAAATGACCAAGTAGTTTCAATTATACAAGTGGCCTACCAAATTGTTCCACTTTTTGACTATCCATTTCTTATATAATATAATAATAATGCAACTTTGGTTTGTGTCTCTAAACTTGGCAAATTCATTCACCAAAGACTTTGTAATATTATTTTCAAGTCTTTGGAATTCTCTTTTAGACTCAAAATGGCTTGCAATATGACAAGAATCATCTCCAAATTCAAGTCTTCTTATTGTCTTGTTGATGGTAGCCTTCCCTTGAATCTTGTTACAAGGTGAGTTGATCTTTTTGTACCTATTCATTATTTTGTTATGAATTTGAAACAAAACATGTGTTTGTAAACAAAATTTCTATCTTACGAAGGTATGAGTAAACTTTGTGCTCAGATCTTTCTTCTGAGATTATATTAAATATGTTGTTATTATACCGAATATGTAGTTATTATCGTTGTTGATGAAGAAGAAAATATTGTAGGAGAGGGTATTGTGCAACACAACCAGAAGATGTGTCAACAAAAAGGGATCATCAACAAAAATTAGTGAAAGATCAGAGTGTAAGTTCTATTTCTTCAGAGTCATCATGGGTACCAGACCCTGTCACTGGATATTACAAGCCTTCAACTCAGACTGAAGAAGGGATTATCAACAAACATAACAACAAAAACACTAACAAACCATAGTTGAAAGAAAAAATCCAAAAGGAAAATATTACTACTATGTATCAATTCAATTATATATCTATATACTACTAGTAGCTTGATTGTTGTTTCCTAATTTGCTGTGTTATCATTTATTTGTTGTTATTACTTATTTTTTTTTCCCATTGTTTTCATAATGTCTTGTTCACTACTGTATTTTCTTTTCATACTTGCTTTAAAATGCTCTTCTTGAGATGACAGTCTTATCCGAAACATCATCTTTCACTTTCACATGATAGGTGTAAATTCTGATTACACATCAACCTCCTCAGTTCTCACTTGTGAAATTACGTAGCATTTCAATGAAATTCGCTCAACCTATTTGTGTATAATTTTAAATTGTGTCTATATTGCTTATTTGGCAAAAGATATAATTGTATGTTTTGAGAGACTAGTATACTATACTATAACAATAAACTTCAGTATAAACGTACAAGCTGGGTTTAGAAAGGATAAAATATACACAATCTTATGTTTACTTTTATAAGGTAGAGAGATGGTTTCTATTGACCGTCAACATACCTCCTCATAAAGTTTTTTTCTTAAAAAAAATTTGGGGTCACCAAAATATGCCAATATCCATGGGCTAATACCCAAGAAAATCGCGTAATTCATAAAATTTGACCCTTAAATGCAAAAATATGCTTTAAAAATGGTGGAATTATACGTAATACATCATTACGGAGGTTCTCATAGATTTTTTTCACAAAACCTTCCGGCGCTAGAAGACGTCAATATCATGGGCTAATACACACAAAAAACTAAGAAAGTTGATCCCTAAAGCAAAAAAATGCCATAATTTTTTATGGGACTATACATAACGCTCTCACAACTTAGTGGCGACTAGAACCGCCGCTAAATTTTTTAAATGTTGTTGCTAAAAACCTATTTACTGGCGATCATAACTGCTGCTAAAACTCAAAAAATTTGTCGCAAATTAGGGGCGACTTTAAATGCCACTAAAACTATCAAAGTTGTCGCTAAATGTTTTTTTAGTGGCGACTGTATCCGCTGCTAATACTCATAAAAGCTGTCGCTAAAAGTATTTTTTGGTGACAAGTGTTGCCGTCGCTAATACTCATAACAGTTGTCGCTAAAAGTCGCTTTTTGTGGCGACTAAACCGTCGCTAAAAACTATGAATGTCGTCGCTAAAAGTCTCCTTTTTTTGGGCTAAAATCGTCGCTAAAAGCTATGAATGTCGTCGCTAAAAGTAGCTTTTGTGGCGACTACAAATCGCCGCTAAAAGGTATAAATGTCGTCGCTAAAAGTCTCTTTCTGTGGCGACTAATATCGCCGCTAAAAGTTATGAATGTCGTCGCTAAAACTCTCTTTTTGTGGCGACTATAAACCGCCGCTAAAAGGTATGAACGTCGTCGCTAAAAGTCTCTTTTTATGGCGACTATAAACCGCCGCTAAAAGGTATGAACGTCGTCGCTAAAAGTCTCTGTTAAAGCTATGCATGTCGTCGCTAAAGTCTCTTTTGTGGCGACTATAACCGCCGCTAAAACTATTAAAATTTGTCGCTAAAAGTCTATTAAGGAGCGACTTTAAATGTCGCTAAAGGTATTTTTAGTGGCGCGACTTAAACCGCCGCTAAAAGCTTCAAGTTGTCGCTAAAAGGGTCTCTTTAGTGTATTATAATTTGTCGCTAAAGGTCTAATTATGGGCGACTTTAAATGTCGCTCAAAGGTTGTTTTGGTGGCGACTATAACTGTTGCTAAAACACTAAAAGTTGTCGCTAAAAGGTGTATTAGTGGCGACTTTAATTGCCGCTAAAACTTTTACATGTTGTCGCAAAAGGTGTTATTTGTGGCGACTTTAAATGGCGCTAAAACACTTAAAAGTTGTCGCAAAGGTCTTATTATCATAATAATTGCTGCTAAAACTCCTAAAAGTTGTTTCTAAACGTCCACGTACAAGTCCAAAATCTTAGGTTATGATGACACATATAAACATCCACTAACAAGTAAGTCGAATGCATAGCCCGAAACCAAAAACAAAGGATTATCATGGGGAAAAAATAATGCATACAATAAAGAATAAATACTAGTAGTATAATGGTGAAATCTTAGATGCATGACATTGTGATATTCATGCGAAAATTACAGACAAAACTCGCACAAAAAAAATGTTCATCAAGATATATATATACACAAGGTTCATGGTCGAGAATTTTTGTGAACGTTCGTGAAGACCTTATTAATGGTGCGTGTTGAACCTGAGGAGTAAACGTCCACATTTTCAAGTTCAAACGAGGCCCAAAATAGGAAATATTGAATTCTCTATTTTACATGTGCTATTGTCCATGAATTTTGAGTGATATGTGATTCCGACGAGTTTTCGACCAGATTTTTTTTAAGCGCCTGTGCGTTGGTCTGAAGGGGAAAATGTCCACATTTTCAAGAATATAAAGGAGGCTTCAACAGAAAATAGTGAATTTTTCATTTTATGTGTGCTATAGTCCATGTATTTTAGGTGATATATGACCAAACGAGTTTTTGATCGAAATTTTTGTAGGCGTCCATGAAGACCTTATTAATGGTGTGCATTGGTCATGGAAAAACATCCACATTTTTAATTTCAAACGAGGCTCGTAACGGGAAATACCAAATTCTATATTTTACATGTGCTACAGTTCATGAATTTGGGTGATACGTGATATTGACGAGTTTTTGGTGGAAATTTTTTGTGGGTGACCGCGAAAACCTTATTAATGGCGTGCGTTGGTCTGGAGGGGCAAACATCCTCATTTTCAAGTTCAAAAGAGGCCCGAAACGGAAAATACCAAATTCTCTATTTTATGTGTAATGTGTGTTACAGTCCATGAATTTTGGGTCATATGTGATCCCGACAGATTTTTAACCAAATTTTTTTGTGGGCCTCTGTGAACACCTTATTAATGGTGTACGTTGGTCCGGAGGGGCAAACCTCCGCATTTTCAAATTTAAACGAGGTCCGAATAGAGAAATACCAATTTTTTCATTTTACGTATGGTATAATCCATGAATTTTAACTTCCATTCCCCATCTAATTTACTGAATACTTCATGCTATCCATATAAGAAAGAGTGTGTTCAAAGAAGTACTTAAGATCGAAGCAATTGTACATGAGATCTATAGCTCTTATACCAATCTATCACAGTCCAAAATCTTAGATCATGATGACATCTTCAAACATCCACTAAAAAGTAAGTCAAATTCATAACCCGAAACCAAAAACAATGAGCTATCATGCGAAAAAGAATAATGCAAACAATAAGAATAAATGCTAGAAGTATAATGGTGAAATATTAGATGCATGACAATGTGATATTCATGCAAAAAGCACAGACAAAACTGACACCAAAAAAAAAATTCATCATATATATATATATATATATACATAAATTAATTATTTTTTTCTCCAACAGACAAAAAAATAAAATAAAATAGTGAGGAGAGACATTTACAGCCTCTTGTGAGTTATCTGCAAATCAGGTCATCATGAATGGTTACTTTTATCTACTTGTCCTATTTACACATGTATATATAAGCAAACAAATAATCAAGCCAA
Source organism: Solanum lycopersicoides (assembly GCA_022817965.1). Taxonomy (NCBI): domain Eukaryota; kingdom Viridiplantae; phylum Streptophyta; class Magnoliopsida; order Solanales; family Solanaceae; genus Solanum; species Solanum lycopersicoides. Next base: position 98,520,452 of record CM040629.1, on the reverse strand, counting down.
AAAGTCAGACTTTTACCCTACCATTTTAGATTAAGTTCATTGTCTAAATGGTCACACTATTATTACGTTTCGGATATATCAGAAACAATCTCTCTATCTTAAGATAACGTTTGTGTACATATCACTTTTCTCATATCTCATTTATGAGATTATATTGATGTAATATTGCCATATTATTGTTGTGTACATATCATGATATTTCTGAAGAATTCGAACAATATATAATATAATGATTGAAAATCATGTCGTGAAGTCATATTTATGTATTTTGTTAAGAAAAATCATTTTTATGTGACAAATGCTAAATCAAGAATTGAGTGTTGAAAAATTCAGAAAACCTAGTTAAAATAATTATAGAAAAATGACTTTTATGTGATAAAATAACCAAAAAATAAGTTATTAACACATGAAATTCTAGCATGTAAGCTTAGTTAAGTTAGTGTTAGGTGTCAATTGTCATATGCCCCCTTGATTTAAAACCTTTTTGGCATGTGTTTTCCATCTACCAAACATGTGATGATACTATTTTGACTTGGATCTTAGAGACTTCCAAGATTATTTTAAAAATAAACCTTTTTTAAAACATGATTAGTTGTGTCCACCAATTCTTGCACATGAGTGAGTAACTTGCTCTTTATAGATCTATTGGCTTTTTGGCCAACTAGAAAAGTAGGCATATAAACTAGTCATGAGACTCCAAGATGGAGACATTTAGATGTAAAAAGGGTTGCAAAATTTCATAACAAAAAATATACTTTAATTATTATGATTCCCTTTACTCACACATCATTGTCAATCAAGATTTGAAAGTTTGGTATAGAGAAGAATTTATAGGTGTGGCTTATTGATCAATAAATGAAACGAAAAAAATATAGAGATCAGAACTTCAATTCCAATAAAAAAAAAATATTGGATACTTTCTTTTTGTTTGTCTATGTTTTGGTTAGAAGAGTTGTTCGATATCTTTGTTAGCGGGAGATAATAAGCAGAGGCAAATATAGCCTACAAGTTCATTAAAATCGAATAATTTTTAACTCAAACTATGTATATGTATTTTAAAGCATACTACATAAATATAACACTAGATTTTGAAACCAATAAATAGAATGAGTTGTAGTTAAATAATGAATTTGCCTATGATTAGCAAGTATTTTGTTAGATAAAGTACTCAACAAAACAATCGAGATGAACACAAGCTAACCATACACGATTGTTATAAGAGTTCTACAAAATTATGTCTTGGAATTGCTCTTATTGAAAATCATTACAAACAATTGATCTAACAAAAAGAAGAGAACTCATTCTTTAATTTGAATTCAAGTGAATCATCATCATTCTAAATTGTCATACAAAAGTGATAATTGTCCACTAAAACCAGCAAAATCATGAGAAATCAACATCCACCTTACAACAGGACCAAAAAAACAGAAGGAAGAGCTCTAATAAACAGTGATGAATCAGAGAAATTAGTTGACAAAACATAAACAGAGTTTCTACACAAGAATATAATCCAAATTTGTGTAATAGATCAGTGGTAGTAGTAGTAGCTATGGAGGAATCAGATCAATCTTATGTCTTTGCTTTCAACGCCTCGTTCTTTCTGGATCAATAGCTCCAATCCCCGCCTGCTCAAAACGTTAGCGTCTTTCACTTAAATTAGATTAAAAGAAGTTTCTTTCTAGCTGCTAACTGTCAACAAAGAAGGAATTGCATCCAAGTTTGGAGTAGCATTCTTGTTATCATTTGAATTTGAATCTTCTCTTTTCACACTTGATGACGTTTTGCTAAAAGCTCTCATTGGACTTGCTAACGCCCATCCCCAATTCTTACTTCTTCCATTAGCAATATGATGGGATTTTCCATTCAGATTATTTACTTCAGAAGAAACCAAATATGATAATATGCCACCACAGTTAACTCTTTCTTTATGATGAACAGATGAAAATCTTGGTTTGCTTTCTCTTTGTGACTCGATTCTTCTTAATGTGCAATCTCCAAAACCTGTCGAGATTTTTTCAAATAAATCACCTGAAAAACTCCTACTTCCACATCCAACAGATCTTGATCTTGCTACTTTATTGTTAAATGAAGTCTCATTAGGACTCTCATTCTCTTCCACTACAACAATCTCTTCTTTCTTCTTCTCCCTTGATGTTTTAGAACTATTCATCGATGATCCTGCTGAAGACGTAATTAAGTAAATAAAAATGTTCCAAATGATAACTGATAAGATAGTTACACACTTCAATATGATACTAATAGAACGGAAAAGAAAGAAGTCTGTTTTTCTAGTCTCACTGTCATCGACTTATCGAAAAGAATTTACATTTCTTTATCAACTTAAGCGTTCAGATAAAAGTATTACACACTTCAACATGATAACAAAGCAGGCAAAACTACTATGTTCAAAGCTCATCAGCCACCAATTTATCAAAATGAATTTCCAAGGTACATTTCCTCGAATGGCCATTTTTGAGTCCATTCTTTAAATTCTATCCCCATTTAATCACTAGTCTAAGTTTGTCCCAAAAGAATCATTCCAACTACTTTTTAAGGCAAGATTTAGCTCACTCAACTAATAGGAGACATTATATTAAGCTAGTGTTCAACTTTTCTCCACGCAAAATGAATGTTCAAACACAACTTCAAGTTTCAAAAACTTAAAGTTTCAAATTTCAACTTCAAAATATATGGTCTAACAAGAGGTAAGAGTCAGATAATTTAGAATAAGACCAGTACATAAAGGGGAGTGTTAAGGATATGATTAAGTAAATAAACATAATACTTCTATCAAACAACTTAAGCTTTTAAACGAGACGAAACTTGTTTACCTGTGGAAGAATAATGCTTTGAGGATGAGTAATGAAGAAAAGACCAGAACCCTTTTCTGTGAGGACCATAATCTTCACTTTCATTAGCTTCCAAGAAATGCAAATGATTTCTTGGGGTTGTAGTTGACTTACTTCTCTTAAAAACAATGCCAGAATCTGAACCAGAACTTGCCATATTAACATTAACATTACTATTACTACCCTTCTTCAAAAAATGCATTTTTGATTTCCTAATATTGTTTTCACAAGGATGATAGTTAACACAATCACTGGTGTTTTTGTTAGTTGTTGGGACTTGTAGGGTGGTTGTAGTAGTGGAATAAGGAGCTACAAAATCAGATCTTGAACTAGAGGAGGAAGAAGAAGAAGGGAAAATGGAAGAAGAAAAAGAGGAAGAAACCAACTTTCCAAGTTTTTCTTGAAGGCAAAAAGCACAGATCCCACCTGGGGAACTATTCTTATAAGGATGATTCAGACATTGCATATTCCCATCACCTATATCTTCTTTAATCCCTTCCATTACCATTTTCACAGCAAAAAATGAGGGAAAAAATTGAATCTTGATAAACCCCAGATGACAAAACACACACCTACTGTCAAAATGAAGGTGAAAAAAAACTGAATCTTGATAAGCACCAGTTGACAAAACAGACACACTATGAAAAGGGGGAAAACTTAAATATTGATAGACCCCAGTTGATGAAACACACACACAAATGCACACACTGTGTAAATGGAAAAAAGATTGAAACTTGTTAAAGCCTAGATGACAAAACACACCTATGAAAAGGGGGAAAAGATTGAATCTTGTTAAAGCTTACTTGACAAAAACACACCTATGAAAAGGGGAAAAGATTGAATCTTGATAAACCCCACCTGACAAAACACACACTATGAAATGGGGAAAAAATTGTATCTTGATAAACCCCAGTTGACAATGCACACACTATTAGAGTGAAGCAACAAGATTGAATCTTGATAAATCAAAACAGATACAAATGCACACACTGTGAAAAATAGAAAAAAATATTGAATCTTGATAAAGCCTAGTTGACTATGAAAATGGGGGAAATATTGAATCTTGATAGACCCCACTTAACAAAACACACACACACACAGTGAAAATGGGGGCAAAAACTGAATCTTGATAAACCTCAGCTGACAAAACACACACACACAGAGTTATATGCTTTAGTTTCCATTCTTGATGCATATAATGTTGAAAGCCACTACTAGAGCTCAACTTCAATGGATTGATTTATATCTTTAGAGGATTAAGCTATAGTATAGTATAGTATAAATAAAAAAAGAGAAATATGAAGAGAAACTGGAAAAGCACAAATATGGTCAAAAGGACAAAGGTGGTGTAAAGTGAGTGCAAAAATAGAAGAGTTGTGGCATTGAAGTAAGGAGAAAATGTTAGTCCCCAAAAGCACATGGAATCCTGACTAAGCTTTATAATTTAAAATACTCAATGTAATCTCGTAATTATTTTCGATAAATCCTCGATTCAAATAAAAATATTATAAAATAATTTTTAAAAATTACGAAAATAAAGAAGCCAATACAAAATATATGATATAACATACATAAATAAAATTATAATTGTAACAAAATAATAAGATAGTTTAAGAAAAAAAATATTGATATTAGATTATAAAAACATAGGATACCTTAATTATTTTTATTAAATTGTCAGTCTTGTATACATCAAAGAGACATATCCAACGTTTAGAAGTGTTTTGGATGAGTTAGGGAGTTAAAAGGAATATAATATATGGTTATATCATATTATATCAAATATATATAAGACTGAAAATATTTTGAGATGATCTTTCGAAAATAATATTTTTTTAATATGTAGTGTTGATATCCATCATATACAGTAAAAAAGGTTATGTAGTGTTGATATCCATCAGCGGACCTAGAGTAGCAATACTGAAATTATTTTAATTTAGTATTTTCGATACAAAATAAAAATTTATACATAAGAATTTACTAAAATATTAGGGCCCGTTTGGCCATAGATTTTTCAAATAATATTTGGGAAAAACTTGACAAATAGTGTTTGTCCATACACTTTATCATTATTTGGCAAATATCTCAAATTCTCAAATATTAGTTTTTTCTAGTATTTGGGTCAAATCTCATTATTTGGGATCTTTTAAAAATTGAAATTTTACCCCAAATTTTTATCTTTTACAAAAACACCCTCTATAGTTGTTGCTTACGTTGTATTACATAATTTTTTACGTTAATTCCAAAGTAATGATGAAATATTTTGTGAGTGTTAAATGATAATATGGTTATTGATGAAAATGATGAACAATCGGCTCAAGATAACAAAGTCGCGTGTTTTGTCTACTTCATGATATATGAAATGATACTTGTTGCACTCACTCCAAATGACTACATTGCTATAGTGTCATGGACACTATTTGTTATTGTTGTAACAAAGATCCAATTGACTTGTATAATATAAACTTATGGTTAGTTTTGATATTTTTAAAACTTATGGGTATAAATCATATTTTTCTTAAAAAGTGAAATATATTTCTCAAATACTATGGTCAAACACATGGTGAAATTTCACTCAAATAATATTTGCCAAGAATATTTAGAAATTTATGGCCAAACGCTAGCTTAGTATCAAGCAGTGCTTCGTATTTGGGTTCAAATTCCTGGTGTGAATGCTGTTTCATGATATTCTTGATTGAAAGATTATATGATCTGTTTCTTAACGTGTGCATGTGTTTCCATAGTAAAATTAATTCTTGAAAATATAATTTGTCTAAGTTTGAATAAGTTATTAATCTGTATATTTTTCAAAATATTTTCAATCTTTTATTCGTTTGTCTTTTGTGTTTTAGTATAATATATTAAGATGTACATGATGAATCTGACACTCAAAACCAACAGCTGTTTCATATAGCATGGACCATCTTGCTTGCACACGATGCAAGATTTGTAAAATGTTGTTGACTTGTTATCACCACTCAATATTATTTTATTTATATAGAGAGAGACCTAATGATCAAATACTTTACTAATATTATTATTATTATTGATGTTTTAGAGTTATAAAATTAGAATTTGTTTTTTTTTTTGTTTTTTCTGTATGTACATGATTTTTTGAATTTGATTGACAAATTTCAATTGATCTGAAATTTAGTGAATTTTTCGAAAATAATTTCGTGACTCACCAGGTTTTTCATAACAAATGTCGTTCACTTTGACGTTTTAGGGTCATGAATTTGATTATTTTACGTATATTAATTAATGTACATGCAGATTTTTTTGAAATCTAATTGATAGATTTTGATTAACTTGATATTTAGTGAATCCATTGGAAATGGTACACTCTCCAATACTCTTCATGATAAACATCATATATTTTGGCTTTTTGATTGTTTTCACTATTTTTTCAGAATATGAGGATTAACTTAGAAATTCGATGGATCCAACAAAAATAGTATGGTGGTTAATACTCACCATGTTCTTCTTGACAAACATCATTTATTTTAACGCATTTAATAATAAACATTCCTTACTTGCAACTTCTAACTCTCTTATCTTCTCATTTTGAATTGTATGATTTCCCTAATTTGATTTTCGATTGTGAGCTTCCATCTTTGTAAGGTGGTTCTTAAATAACATTAAGAAATGATCCTTTAAATTCAAATTTTAATTCTGAAATTAATTTCTACATTAAAGTGATGAATGACTTTTCATATCATAACTTTTCAAATTCTTCCATTATGAGATTTATGATTACGATTAAAAGCTATATGATTTCTACATTAAAAATGATGAATGACTTACCATACCAAACTTATCAATTTCATCCATTATGAAATTTATGATTACGATTAAAAGCAACACCAATGTACTCATTTATTAATTTAGTAGAGAAACAAAATGGTAATTTAACTTTTCAGTTTGGATCTTGATTATTGACTCTTCCTTGCCAAATCCTATTAGCTGACCAGAGTAAGAAAATAACGAAGCTACGAAGTGGAAGAATGCTCACTAGCATTGCTGATCTTACAAGCGCGACTTGGCTGAATCTGTTGCAGCACTCTGCAATGACCACAACGAAAATGAATATATCAGTAAATATTTTCAAGCAGATGAGAGGGAGAAGGGTTTAAGATAAGATAAGATGACAAACTATTGCCCGCTCTTTTTCTAACAAGAGTTCCCGTAACACCCCATTTTGACAAAGGAGTAAGTAGAAGAGTTCATAATACAAACTGATACAAATATAAGGGTTCACCAGACCATTTCGCCTTTCTTTATATGGAAAGCTTTACACCCAAACCCCGTTACCCAGAAACTCAAACGTGGTTCTTTCCACTTCATTACATTAATAACCCGAACTCTTAACCTTGTGTTTATAGATTAGGGTCTTTATCACTAAGCAATCTCTATCGTCTAATGATGAGATGTTCTTCTTTTGGTACACCACATTTTATACATCTGATTACTGACGTCCATTTGCTAATGATTATAACACTCGCTAGTCCACACAGTATTCAGGATCATCTAGTGATAACATATTAGTGCTTTTACGTGACTACTAATGTGACCTTGTATTCAACAGCGAAGGATGTGTGTCAATGAAAATGATGGCCTCATGGCTGATCTGAGCTGCAGTCTAGTATGTGCTGCAGACAGCGAACGGGAACCTAGTCCACTAAGCCAACAAAGGAAACAAGACGCATCCACTCGGTTGTAGAATAATAGAACAAAGGGTTGATACTTACAGCTGTTGTGACAGAATAAAGTAGGAGATCTAAACAAAACACTACACAGAGGTCCTTGAGATTGGCTCAAACATTTCAAAACATACATGAATCCCGGAACATATAACACTAATAGAACTCAAAACACTCACCAGAGGAGCCCCCTTGGAAGCTCTTTCAGCTAGGTAGGAACAAGGCTTGAAAAAGTCTCCATACATTCTTGACCACTCATCCAATCGTGAATAGATGTATTTGGATCCAAGAGTGTCTGCCCAGAATATGATCCCTCCTCTGGCAAAGAAAGTAGACAAATCTTTCTTATTAAACAAGAAAACTTTTCTTAGTAGAATCAAGTCTCTTTTAACATGTTCCTGGGACAGAGTTCACTTGGGGGGGATATGTTTTATTGACAAACAGAAAAATGTTTCTGAAACAAACCTGTAAGGAGGGAATCCCATGCCCATAATAGCGGAAATGTCAAGATCAGAAGATTTGACCGCTATGCCTTCTGCAAGCACTCTGCAGGCTTCATTTACCACAGGGAAGAAAATCATCTCTATGATATCCTTGTCCGAGAGTTTTGCCATCTGTGTCGAGTTCAGAACAATTGAGTAAAAGCAGAGTAGAATTACTAAAAATAGTCTCAAGAGTAGTATTAGTCAACAACGAGGAGGGAGAGAGAGACCTTAGGGTCAATGGTAACACCAGACATCTCTCTTGCCTTCTCAATATATTTCTTTATTACTGGATCTGGGCTCGCTTTACGTCTGTCGTCATACACATAAAACCCTCTCCGAGTAGTTTCACCTACAGAAAGTGTATCAAATGTCCATTCATATATGTTTCAAATTGCATTTTCACTAAATAATCTGACCGGTATGTCAAAATATAGGAAGCATACCAGCCCTTTTATCTTCTTGCATGAGCGGTATCAACATTGATTTGTAAGTTCTCTCCGGGAAATTCATCACAAATTGCCCGCCAGTGGCAATTGCAACACCAAAACCAACAAGATCACACAATCTGCATATGGTAAACCAAAACTTTAAAGCCAGGGCAACTTAACAGGCATGGATATCTAACCCAACAGCACTGTTATCTTTTCACCTGAAGGGGCCCATTGGCATGCCAAATTTCGTAATGACCCTATCTATGCGAAAGACGTCTGCTCCACGTTCAACTAGCAAAAGCGCAGCTTGGGTGTAAGGAAAGAACATTCTGTTGACAGCAAAACCGGTGCAGTTCCCAACCACTACAGGGGTTTTCCTTATCTTCTTGCCAATATCAAGCAAGTCTACAATGACTTGGGGCGATGTCTTTTGGGTGCGGACGATTTCCAACAATGGCATCACATGAGCCGGACTGCACCCGCCAATCAATCAATTTGGCAGAACTACCAAGAAAAGTGCAACAAAGAAAAATTCACAGTTCCAGAAAATATTACCTGAAAAAGTGAGCTCCAATAATACGATCTTGAGATTTGGTCTTTTCCCCAATCAAATTCAAGTCAATCGTAGAAGTGTTACTTCCTAGAATGCAATGAGGAGGGCAATACTTCTCAAGATCTGCAAATATTTGCTGCTTTAGAGATACATTCTCGATGACAGCCTGTTACACATATTAAGAGCAACGCAAAGTAAGATACCAAGGAAAATCAGAGAGTTTATTCTATAATGAGAGTACTGACCTCAATGACCATGTCCACATCTCTAAAATCTTCATAATCCAGAGCACCCTTGAGTAGGGAGAGAGTTTTTTCAAACTTCTCTTGACTCATTTTCCCTTTTTTGACACTACTTTGCAAATTGGCTGAGAAATTAATGTATTAGTCACTAGCCATAACAAGTACAAGCGATCATATCAAAGCAAGACAATGGTTTTACCTTTTACTCTACCCAACCCAGCCTGTAGGAATTTGTCATTAACTTCTTTCAAGATCACCGGGTAGTTACTAAGAAGCAGTGCAGTCGCAATTCCAGAACCCATTAAACCACCTCCAAGAATAGCGACCTTTTTTATGCGTCGCGGTTTTAATCCTAAGTCTGTAACCCCTGGAACCTGTTTGTGTGAGGAAATGAGTAGGAAGAATCAAGAGGTCAGAGTTGAAGACTGACAAGGATGAACAATATCACAAACTGTTTGGCACAAAAATCGTTCAGATTTCATTGCTAATGTTAGTAAGTATCAACTTATGCAATAATCAATCATCATGGCCCTATATATAATTAAGAATACAACTGGTGTACATAAACAGATAATGCAATTCCGAAGTCTCTACTAATTTCTGGAATAAAACATAGCTTTGATTATGTTTGGTATAGCAGTCATACAAAGTTATCTAGCTTTGAATAAGCTTACAGTTTCCAGGAATTGTGTCCATTATAGCATTACAAAGACTAGAGGTTCTCCTCAGATCCATATGAACTCAAAATAAACACTCGAGTTTATTAGAAAGGAATATGAAAACAAACTAAAAAATTTAAACGCTATTTACAACCAGGTTGAAATATGCGACAATAATTTCTAAGTAAAGAATTTAAATCATTAACCTTTGTGGTTGCACGCTGAGCAAAGAAAACGTTGACCAAGGCCTTGCAGGTTTCGGAATGTAGAAGACTTTGGAATGCTTCAGCCTCCTGCAAATACCAACAATTTTTTAGATAATACAAGTTATACAATAAAACCGAAAGCACAAGAGGAATAGAGCCAGAACTAAACCTTCCAAAGCCCAGCACGTGGGCCAGACACTATACCCTCTTCAACAACATCAATGACAACTAAGGGATGCTGGAGGTTTGGAGCCTGTCTGCGCGTTTGAACTCTTGCAAACTTTAATATTTCCCTAGCCTCACCAAGAGGCTCTATCTTGTCAGTTTTGTGAAGACTGGAAACCCAAGGCTTTCTGCACTCCAAAATATCAAGAGCCCACTTACGAGCAGTATCCAATAATTGGTTTGATGGAACTACAGCGTCAACAAGGCCCAGATTAACAGCTTCCTCTCCTTTAACAGGCTTTGATGTCTAGATTGATATATTAGAGCAAGAGAGTCAGAAGCAACCATAGCGCCAAAAATATGGACTCATAACTTAAAGAAAAATGGCAGCTTACTAGCATCATTTCAAGGGACTTAGCAAGACCTACGAGGCGGGGGAGGCGCTGAGTACCTGAAATAGTGCAGATAAAATGAGATAAAGGAAGAAATGTGGTGTTGGATTATAGAGCAAAGTGGTATGTATACTGCTTATGAAAAGGATCATATGCTTTGGATCAAAGGGTAACCAATAAAAAAAAAAAAACGAGTCCCAGTATGTCCCATTAAAAGTTTTGCTAGCAATTAGATCAGACTTTTAATAATTTGAATACCTAAAATACAAAATGCTCTCTTATTTATTAATTTGAGACATGCATCAACTTGTTTTTAGTACAAGAGCAATTAGCTTCAGTATATGGTTCATTACATTTCTGCATGTCCTATGATGATAAGCAGTTTTTCCATGAAACCATGTGCACAATTTCTTAGTAGAAGACCCTGTTTTCATATTTGTTAACTAATTAGGCTATCTCTGCAAACTTATTTTGATTATCTTCACAGGCCCCAATAAATTTATATGCTCCTCAAGGATGGTCAACCAGGTTATGGGGCCTGTGACCAGGTTATCTTCACAGGCCCCAATAAATTTATATGCTACAAAACGAAGACTTTACTAGAGTTGACTATGAGGTCATGTCTTGCACCAGTCTATGAAGAAAACAAACCAAATTCAAGGCCATTTTATTCATGTGTTTCATTTTCTTTCTTTAGATAATGGTGGTCCCCAGAACAGCTTGCGCACGCCTTGGATATTCCACGAGATACCAACTACCTCCTACTAGCCCATGTACCGGGTAATACTACCCACAAAGGATTAGGCAAATGAGAAGAAATTACCTAGTGTAGTTTGACTCTAGACGTCATGGTTCTCCTCCGACTCCATTAACCACTAGGTTACACCCTGGGTGTGAACATGTATTCATGTCTTACTAGTATCTGATAAAGTATGCTTGGGTAAATTGGGTATGAATTTTTAAATGCATAAACCTTTTTCCCCCAATTTAATTTCTTCTCGAGGGTCAGAGGATGGACTTCTTTTAATGACCACAACAAACATTGGAGAGATAATTAACCTTTTATAAGGAGAAGCTTTAGAAGTTACACATTCCAAGGTGTATTCTCCAAAAACTAATAGTGATCAAGAGGTTGAAGCAACAGTTTACGTGTTTTTTTATCAGGGAAATATTTTAATAAAAGACATCCTTTACGTAGCCCTTAGATGTTTAAATTACTATTTATGTAAAGATAACTGGAGTTGGGCATTAACGTTAGGTAATGTGCTTGGACATACTGGATTTCAAAATTACGACTTTTTTTGAAAAGGAAACAGAAATTCACAGTTCATAAAATAGGATTTGGTAAAAGCTAATAGCATTCATCTTTTTTTTTCAATATTTTTGTAATGATGATTTATAAGTGCGTCTCGCAATATTACTTTTTTAGCCTAATGAAAAAGGTCATACATACCTTTTAGCCTAATGAAGAAGTTTTAACTGGAAAAAGGTCATACATGTTTATATTATTCCCCATAGTTTTATGAAAAATTAAGAGTGGAACTCATATAAGGCACAATGCGCTCACTCATAAACAACGTATACAAGCTTTGATTGTTAGAAGTGAAATAACAGTCACTAAAAGCTGATGGTAAATTCAGAAAGAATAAATAAAGATAAAATAACAATTTAAGCATACAGACAAGCTTGCTTACCTCCAAACCCTGGAAGTATACCAAGTTGAAGTTCTGGCAATCCAAGTTGTGCATTGGGAGTAGAAATTCGTGCATGACAAGCCTGATTTTAACATATAAGGAGTCAGCAAATGATTAAAAGGATAAGCTGTAGAGAAATATAACTTATATATACCATTGCAACTTCTAGTCCTCCGCCTAGAGCCAGACCATCAATCGCCGCCACAGAAGGTTTTCTTGCAGCTAACATCAAATATAAATCAGCAAATATAGACACGTTTTAAACTGCACCAAAAACTTTAAGTAAGAAGATCAAAACCCTAAAGGCTCACCTTCAACGGTGTCAGTGAGGATCTCCACTGATATAAACCCAGGCTTTGGTGATTCTGTGAACATACTGAAGTTAGCTAAGAAAACTCTTGCAGCACCATATAAAAGAAAATAAGCAAAACAGAAATGTATACCTGTCCCTCCCTGCAGTTTACCGAAGGCACTGATATCGAAACCACCAGAGAACTTGCCATTTGCACCTGTAAATGTTTACACATTCAAGGTTAATATTTCACCAAATTGGATTTATGAAGGACTGTGATCTCTTGGCATTTACCTATCACAACAATAGCTTTCACATCATCCCTTCTTAAGGCCTGATCGTAGTTCTCTTTCAAGCTATACAGCACTGAAAAGAAATTGCAATAGTATCAAAATGAATTATTGATCAAAGTATTGAGCATCAAATATGGAAAAGACAGGCTTTTCTTATACAGTTATTCTGACCTCTTTTCCAAAATTAAATACAAGAAGTAGCAGCTTTAGTAACTTTCTCATAGTTACATATACCAATATCACAAATTTATATATGTTGTATAACACAAATGTTAATCAACTCCGTTCAATCCAAAATTAGTTAGATCATCTGTAAAAATCATATATAGTCATTCCATTCTAAAACACATATCTTATAACACTAGCGATAGATCATCAATAGATCTTTGCACATGCTTCCAGAGAAAGAACTCCCTCAATCAACACTAAGCAGAAGAAGTGGCAGCCAAGCTTAAAGGAAACTACAAAGTGCAAGGCACATCGTATAGCATATGGATGAAAACATTGCATAATTCTTGTAATTTGTCTATGCATGGAGGTCGCGGATTAGAGTAGAAGGTTATTAGGTAATTGAGTGTTATCTAACTTTTATCCGGGCTAGTTTGATGGCAGTTTGGTACACTATACATGTTTCTCCTTCCTTACCAAGAATTAGTAGCATTATTCTCGTACTTATAAATTCATGTTACTACCTATTGTTTCTATTGCTTCAGCCATTCCGTTATTTGGATGTTGTTACTGTTCTTTTCCTCCAAAGGCTACGTAATATTTTCCTTATGATTTACTATATCCTCTTTGTTTTGTATTTTTCTTTTCCGCTGGCTTTGATATGTGTTGCTCACAAACAACTTCTCTACATCCATAAGATAGGAGTAAGGTCTGCTTACGAGTACCATCCTCAAACCCCACCGGTAGAACTACACACCTATATATCATATATATTCATGATCATTTGAACAAAGAGAAAATAAAAACAGACATTTGAAGCATTCAATCACGCCTCATCGCAAACTAAGCTAAACTCTGACATAATAAATGATATGTTTCCATTTGACCTACTAAAGCCAATTAACATTTTAAGAATTGATCCTCTTTTTCTGTAAGAGTGATGTCCAAGCCAGTTTGCGCGTATCTCAACTAATTCCACCAATACCTAACAACTCTATATATCATATATATTCATGATCATTTGAACAAAGAGAAAATAAAAACAGACATTTGAAGCATTCAATCACGCCTCATCGCAAACTAAGCTAAACTCTGACATAATAAATGATATGTTTCCATTTGACCTACTAAAGCCAATTAACATTTTAAGAATTGATCCTCTTTTTCTGTAAGAGTGATGTCCAAGCCAGTTTGCGCGTATCTCAACTAATTCCACCAATACCTAACAACTCTATCCACCGAGAAAAAATAACTTCGTAATTTTACCTCGCATCATTCAGAGGATTGATTAATAGTTCAACTATTTTAACAAATCCATCAATAATTTGCAAATACGAGTGAAAAAAATCGATAATATGAGATCAGTGAGATCTATAAAAGCGCTTTTAACGTACCATCTAACGCGAGAGAATTGACAGGAGGATTGATAATTGTAATGACGGCAACTCCATCAGCTCCAACTTCAATCGTCGTTGTTCCTTTTGGATTGCTACTCTTACTCATTTTTTTGCTCGGAAATTGAAAATTCCGGTGAAATTTACGGTCGGGAAATGGGAATGTGATCGGAGAGAGATGAATTTGTCGAGAGAGAAGTTATATTTATGAGGGAGAGAGGTGTCGTGACGAAACCGTGAACAATGACGTAAGGCTGTGTTTGGATGCTAACCAAAAAAGATAAGGATTGTAACAGTCAATTTTTAGAAAAAAGAAAGATTTTTTTATTTTATTTTTTGCCTTTCTTAGACAATTCATTTACACCTCTAAGGGGTCGTTTGGTTTGGAAACTACTAATCCTTCCATTTCGATTTATGTGATATTGGTCGAATTGATATTAAAAGTGTGTGTGATATAAGGGAAAATGTTTTCTTTAGAATATATTTTCTTAATAAATAAGGTAGTTTTTTTGTTTACTTTTGGGAATCCACATCAATATGAAAAAAGTGAAGGATTCACGATAATGACAACATTTGAATAATTGATTTATTTGTCAAGCAGAGTCTCACGAAATCTTTTCTCTTTGCCTTCAATTACTTTAGAATTTGATCAGTATGCAACAAGATGTTATCACGAAAATATTTATATGTTATCTAGCAAAATATTATGAAGGCGAGATGAGATGTGGAATAAGAATTCGAGTATGTCGAGGGTATTAAATGGATTGAAAAAAACAATAAACTTCAAATGTCACTTACACAACTTGTATTTCATACGTCTTTCAATGAAGTCATTTTTCAAACATAGATAAAGAAGTACACATTTTTTATTTATGTTCTTTGCGTATCAAACACACCCTTACCTTTAAAAAATTATGATCTAATTCATTTCTTAACCATTTGTATTTGTATGATTATAAATTATTTTATTAAAGATAAAAAAAAAAATTAAAGATAAATTATTTTTAATTATATAAATATGGCTCTTTTTTTTAACAAATAAAAATAAAGAAATACACCGCATAAATTCAATACGTAAAAGAGTAATATATTGGATTTGATATTAAATTATTTGATACATATTTAATTTTAAAAATATGTGACTATAATATAAGTATTTGATTATATACTAGATAAAATTGAATAAATTTTTATTTTGATCTTGATTTTTGTAAATGGTTTTGGAAAAGAGTTTTAGAGACGTATATCTTATCCGATTAGTAATTTATGGATTATTATCCCATATTGAAAGAAGATACTATATATGAGATTTATTAATTTTAAAATTGTTAATCTTAAAATCAAATCTAATTAAATGCTGAATAAAATATGAAATTATTTTATATGATTCTTTGAACTAATTAATAATTCATTAATTTTAAGAAATCGTATGGTATTTATAGATTTTTTTAATTATTGGAGAGAAAAAATCATATTTACCATTCAACTCTAAATTAATTTTTTAAAATTACCAAATTGAAGCTCAATTAGGAGCTAAGGAAAAAAATATAAATCATTTCCTAATGGAGAATAATATTGTATCAAAAGTTTAAAGGGAGGATATAGTTACTTAACTTGGAATAATACATAAGCAAATTGGATCTTTTTTCTTGTTTTATAATTGCCACGTTGACAAAAGATCATATCAAATTAGTTATGGTTAAATTCGTTATGCAATAAAATTATATGAAAATTACTATTACTCTTAATTATATAAAAGCGAGTTCAATATTTTATCAATTTTATTCATAAAACTTTAGCATTACTTTCGATCATAACAACACAAATAAGTTTCTCTATTTACCAATTTGTATGTTCATAAATAAAAAAATTGATAAATCAAAATCTATAATACGTAAATTAATTTGATTTGATATTTTATATGTAAAAAAACACGATAGATAATTTAAAATCGAGTACACTATAATTTGATCCAAAGTCCAACCAAACAGATTAAATTAGATTAGATAATTAGATGATAGAGTATGGGAGCCCACTGGTGATAGTTTCAAAGCTCACACATCCCTAGGCACTTGTATACCATTATTAATTCCCTTTAATTTTAAATACATATTTTTATTTTTTGACAAATCAGTATTCCTACCACCAAATTTGGGAAGAATATACGATAAGATCCCTTTTTGGCTATATTAAAATTATAAAAATTAAATTTGGAAGAAAGAGAATGATGTGTAAGTAAGTTTATCTCTATCTCGTAAAAATATAAAAATTATTTTTGACAGACATTCAATTTAAATAAATCATATTAAACTTGAGTATGGAAAGAAAATACATTAATATAGAGAAGGCATACTAAAAATAATGGGAAAGAAAAAAAATAACAATAACAATAATACGACGAAGAAAAAAAAAATATAATAATAAAATAGATAAAGGAAGTTAAAAAAGGAGACAAAATTTAAATAGTGCATAAAAAGGCTATTTGTGCAAATGGCCCATGTGGTTGTTTTCATCACTGGGCTGGACTTTAGTAAAACCTAAGCCCAAACAATGTCAGCCCAAACAATGTCAGCCCAGTCCACTGTTTGACCCAATAACACAGTCCAGAAATACAAGTTCACCATTTTTGGGATAGTTGTTTAGCAAATGATCGTCTTTTTATTTCTTTTGCGGTTTATGAATGTCTTATACCATCTAAATTATTAAGTACTATTTTGAGCATTAGACCATTTTCAAAAAAAGTGTACGACATTGTAAACGTTAGATAACTATCTAATGTTTTATCTGTGAGGTTGGAAATTATATGAGTAAATATTAGGTTCGAGTCTGAAGATATTTGAAAGGATAATCTTTAAACCTTCAAGTCCAAGAAAATGGCCAAATCTTTCCAATACAAACACTTCTCCACATTTACTTTATTCAATTACATCAAAAGTTACAATACCATCAAAAAAAACTTGAAAGGGCTAAAGTTTAAAACTTCAAGTAGAAGAAAATGGACAACTCTTTCCAATATAGCCACTTTATTCACATGTGCATTATTCAATTACATGAAGAGCTACTATGCCTTTAAAACAAACAATGAAAGGGTAAACTTCAAACCTTCAAGTAGCAGAAATGAGCCAACTCTTTACAATATAGCCACTTCTTCACATGTACTCAATTACATCAAAGAGCTAAAACTTCAAACTTTTAAGTAGAAGAAAATGGTCAACTCTTTCCAACATAACCACTTCTTCACAAGTACTTAATTTAATCACATCAAAAGTTACTATGCCCCCAAAACAAACTTGAAAGGGCTAAAACTTCAAACCTTCAAGTAGAAGAAAATGGCCAACTCTTTCCAATATAGCCACTTCTTCACATGTACTTTATTCAATTACATCAAAAAAGTTTACCATCTCCTCAAACAGACTTCCACTTCTTCACAAGTACTTAATTTAATCACATCAAAAGTTACTATGCCCCCAAAACAAACTTGAAAGGGCTAAAACTTCAAACCTTCAAGTAGAAGAAAATGGCCAACTCTTTCCAATATAGCCACTTCTTCACATGTACTTTATTCAATTACATCAAAAAAGTTTACCATCTCCTCAAACAGACTTGAACGGGCTAAAACTTCAAACCTTCAAGTAGAAGAAAATGGCCAATTATTTCAAATATAACCACTTCTTCACATGTACTTTATTCAATTACATCAAAAGTTACTATATTTCCAAAACAAATTTGGAGGGCTAAACTTTAAAACATCAAGTAGAAGAAAATGGCCAAGTCTTTCCAACATAACCACTTTCTTCACATGTACTTTATTCAATTACATCAAAAGCTACTATGCCCCCAAACCAAAACTTGAAAGGGCTAAAACTTCAAACCTTCAAGTAGAAGAAAATCCCTTGAAGAAATCATGAATGTGCTTGTTAATTTCATCAGGCTTTTCTTGTTGAAGAAAATGGCCAACATTTTCCAATATAACCACTTTTTCTAGCAAAGGCACATCTTTTTTCATTCCACCTTTGTTTATATAGTCTTTTGCTCCAGGGGCATTATAAGTTAAATCCAAATCTCCCACAATGAACTTCACCGGTACTTTCACTTTTGCACCACTCCATGCTGCTGTCAGTTCCCAATTTCTGCATTTCAATGACATATCCAGTGAAATCTCATACGTAAGGTCTATAGAGAGTAAAATGTATGCCGATCAAAAGTTAATACAAACGCGAAGAGTTAGCAAAGTGCAAAGTCTCAATTCAATATTGTAGTTGATGATTGTAACAAGAGCTTTTGGTTTATCATGGTGTTTAAAGCATTTGCTCGAGACATTTTCTCTATTCCTTCTTATCCTAAAAAAGCAAGAACACCTTACGTTCTTGAACATATAACCATATCTTTCGTCTAACCCAACCTACTCTGTCTTTGGTGGACCAACAAGGGTTAATGCAAGAATATTCACCTTTTGTCCATTGACTCATGTAATGCACTAAGCTCTCACTATGCACAGAATCCGAGGAAAAACCAGACTACAAGGGGTTTATCATATGCAGTCTTACATGATAACTACTTTACTAGTTACGCCAAAACTACCCTCCTTTTGTCACAATATCCATGGTAATGTCATTATTTGATTCTCCGAATCGAAATAATACTAATTCCCAACTAAAATGGTAAGTGTCAGTGGCGGACCCAGAATTTTCGTTCAGGAGGTTCGAAAAATAAAAATGTTGTTGATGGGATTCGAACCTGGGGCATGCAGTTTAATATTCAAGGGTCTTACCATTGATACATCGAATTTTAATTGTTATTGACGGGGTTCAAAATATATACATCTACAAAAATACAGAAAATTTACCTTATATATATCGTATATTTTTTTGCCGAGGGTGTTCGGGTGAACACCCTGGACCCAATGTGGGTCCGCCCCTGGTCACAACATAATTTTTATCCAAAAGTAAAAACAGTACAGAAACTTACAAGTCAAGTGCTCTGTAATAATTAATTCCACCAGTAAAGCCAGTTTGTTCATATTTGCTAGCAAAATAATCAACTTCATTTTGGGATAGCCAAGAGGGCAAAATTACTGGACTATCATCAAAAGGCTTGCCTTTAGGCATGTATAATGGTCCAGGGTTCCTATAAGTTAAAAGTTTCTCCAACACTTTCTTGGTGCCTGTTTTTGCGAACTCTGCTTCCATCACTCCAGGCTCCTAGAAAAAACAAACAATATCAACACATCGGGATTTTTATATAGACTGACAGTATAAGACTTTAACGAAATGAAAATAGTTAACTACTTTGAAATGTATATATATATATATTTGAATCATTATCACTCTTCCTATATATGTATGCTTGGACACACCCACACACCTCGATGATGAGTTGATCAAATATTGTTCCCACTCGACAACAAGTTTACGTTTGTGTAAGTTAACTCAGCATCAAGGTGTGTTTTAATACAAAGGGAATGATTGTTTAATTAGCTAGGTAGATTAATGGAACAATAGATAGTTAAGGTATGAAGCTCGCGAAAAAATAATAAGTTGTTTTTGACCATTGATTCTTAAAAAATATGCAAGATCTAACCGTGAGAACGTAAAGGCAGAACTCATCAAATATAAAATTAAAGTAATTAGGGCATGTGAACACATGTTTTTATAACTAGCTTGAACTATATCGAGTACCTAAAACTCGTTGACTTAAAATCTTGAATTTGTCTCTATTCGTGCATCAAAAAACATGTAACGAAACATACAAAATTAAAGAATTAGAAGGAAGCAAAGAGGTAAACCTGGAATCTAACAACATAATAGTCATCACCATAGATAGCCTTCAATGACTCAATTGGCTTTCTCTTGGGATTCCTAGGAGAAAATGGCACACTCATATTAACCAAAGCCTTAACTTTGTCTGGCCTCAATAAACAAAGTTCCCAAGCAATCTTAGCACCCCAATCATGGCCAACAACAAACACTTTATCTTCCTCAGGCACAATGCTATTTAAGAGTTCCACTAAGTCACCCACAACTCTTAATGAGCTAAACTTGCTTGGATCATCTTTAGGTACTCCTGTCAGAAGAGACAGATTCAGAATTTAAACTTGATACGTTCAATATAGTATGTAGTAGTTACTAGAGTAAAAATAACACTTAGATACGAAATATCTTAATTTTACCTTGTGTTATACTAAGGTTCATTCATAAATCATACACTTATTTGACACAAATTGTGTTATATATATTGTTCATGACCTTAATGGAACTTCGATATGAATCGAATGGATTTCATGTGTTAAAATACTTTTCGGAAAAAAATTCCATATTTACCCATCTCTAGTTCTAACTATGGGTAAAAATGACTTTGAAGTATAATTGAAGGTAAAATAATATAGTAATTCGTATTTTTGACTCTTTTCCCTATTTTTTCTCATATACATATCTATGGTACGAGTAAAAAATTATGTATTTACTTGATCCAATTGCTGTTACCAAATGGCATTATATATGTCCTTGACCTTAACGAAGAGACCTAGACTAACGGGATGAATTTTACGTGTCAAAATACTTTGTGAAAAAAATCTAGATTTAGAATTACCATCTAGATCTATTTTATTGTCAGTATTTTCTTTCCTATGACATTTTCACCATAGCATATTCATCAATTCGTCAATCTTGTTTACAAATCGCTTTTCTTAAGGAAGGCTCCATCATAAACAACCTATCTATCTCTCGCAGGTAGGAATTAATGTTTACGTACATTCTAACCTTCTCATACTACACGTGTTAGAATCAAATTCTTACCATCAATACCAAAAATTATATAACTAATAAAAACAAAAAGCAAAAACTTTATTTCTTTAACTAATTAGTTCACCAAGCAAACAAGTCATATTCGATCATGACTCCAACCCAGGCAACCACAGTTCCCTAGTGGACCTTAGCCACATGCAGTATGTTGGCATTACTATTACGAGACGATATGATAATGACCAAGATCATGAACAATTTCAAAGTATAACGAAGGGTAAAATTAAGATATTTCATGTAGAATAAGACGTAGATTTTTCATTACCTGTGGTATCACCATAACCGCGAAGATCAGGAGCCATAGCTCTATAACCATATTTAGCCATGTATATAATTTGGTGTCTCCATGAATACCATAATTCTGGGAAACCATGGATGAATAGAACAAAAGGACCTTGTCCTTTTTCAACAACATGCATATTTATCCCATTTACTTCCACTATTTTATGATCAAAGTCATATTCCTCCATTTTAGATTAAATTAATTAAATCTTTTTTTATGAAAATAATTGGATGAGATTTTTGTGTGTTCAGTAATTTTTGCTACTCTTTTGGGATATTTTTTTTATATATACTTCACATAGGCTAAAACTTTATGTTTACGTTAATTCAATGAATATGACATGACATAACATAAATGTGTTTATACATACTAGGCCCGGAGCTACAATAATGGCTATGGATCTAAAGAAACCTAATAATTTTTGCTCATATTTAATATTTATATTTATAAGTATTTGATATCGACAAAGAATCTACCAATGAAAATATACATAAAAAAAAATTACTTAGCAAAGTTCAATTTGACTACTCGTAAGGATGGTCGAACAAGGGGTCTCAGGTTCGAAACTTATGATTTTTTATCGAGTTTATTTTATGGGATTTGTTTAGACTTTAGTTTTTTTTTTCTTTTTTATGATTTACAAGCTATTATAATGGGGTGAAATTTACCCTGTTCGCGTCCATAAAATAGTAATTGTGGATTCTCTTGTCATAAAAAAAAATCCAAATTGAATTTTTATATACAATTATACAAGATTTGATATATTATAGTGTTTTCCTGTTATAATTTCATATAATATTATATATTATGTTATATTGTGTAATATTTTAAGTTGGTCAGTATATCTTTTGAAAATCTCAAATGTGTTCATAAATCGCTATTGACAACCGCGTTTTAGTCACATCTGTATTAGAATGCCTCTACTTTCATTTTGACAAAATAGGGGCACGTGTCGCAATCTTATTCGTCGATAAATGTTGGATCGATATATAAGATTATGACACGTGTATGTCCGTTAGTACAAAGGGTAGATTTAATTTTTGGACGACAGGGGCACCAATATTCCAAACGTATGACGAAGGGTATTTGTATAACATTACGATAATTTCGGGGTAGATTTCTTTTTTTCCATATAAAAAAAAAATTGAAATATGTTGCTAGAAATATTGAATAAGAATAAATTATACCGTGGATTAGGTAACTCATTCTTTAATCAAAGGTATCGAGTTTAAGTTTTTGATATAGAAAAGTTTTTGATAGGGAACACTTCCCTCCGAATGGAGTCATACACGTGCAAACAAATTTAGAATAATCGGACTCTAATATAAATATTGAACACCGAATAGAGAGAAAAAATTATGAACTTGAATTTGACACGTATACATAGATGCTAGACGGAAAGAAAGCATGTGTCAATTATATCTTATCCAATACTATATTATTATAATATAAAGGGAGAGACTGAAATTGATATTGTTGGAAGACAAGATTATTTCTTTTGGGGAAAATAAGAAACATTATTCTTTTGTGGACTAATAATATGGGTAGGATAGATAAGATTTTTTTACTTTAAAAAATTATTATGAATCATATTTTCCTTGTAAAATGTCTAAAAAGAAGCTTATCCAATTTAGTTAAAACTTTAATAAAAATATTAAATATTAAATAATGAGAGAAACTAACGGGATGAATTTTACGTGTCAAAATACTTTGTGAAAAAAATCTAGATTTAGAATTACCATCTAGATCTATTTTATTGTCAGTATTTTCTTTCCTATGACATTTTCACCATAGCTTTTACTCTTTGTATTCGTTAATTCGTCAATCTTGTTTACAAATCACTTTTCTTAAGGAAGGCTCCATCATAAACAACCTATCTACCTCTCGCAGATAGAGATTAAGGTTTACGTACATCCTAACCTCCTCATACTACACGTGTTAGAATCAAATTCTTACCATCAATACCAAAAACTATATAACTAATAAAAACAAAAAGCAAAAACTTTATTTCTTTAACTAATTAGTTCACCAAGCAAAAAGTCATATTCGATCATGAATTCAATCCAGGCCACCCAAGCTCCCTCGTGGAAATTGCCACATGCAGTATATTGGCATTACTATATATTACGAGACGATATGATAATGACCAAGATCATGAACAATTTCAAAGTATAACGAAGGGTAAAATTAAAATATTTCATGTAAAATAAGACGTAGATTTTTCATTACCTGTGGTATCACCATAACCGCGAAGATCAAGAGCCATAGCTCTATAACCATGTTTAGCCATGAATATAATTTGGTGCCTCCATGAATACCATAATTCTGGGAAACCATGGATGAATAGAACAAAAGGACCTTGTCCTTTTTCAACAACATGCATATTTATCCCATTTACTTCCACTATTTTATGATCAAAGTCATATTCCTCCATTTCAAATGAAATTAATTAAATCTTTTTTGATGAAAATAATTGGATGAGATTTTTGTGTGTTCAATAATTTTTGCTACTCTTTTGGGATATTTTTTTTATATATACTTCACATAGGCTAAAACCTTATGTTTACGTTAATTCAATGAATATGACATGACATACTAGGCCCGGAGCTACAATAATGGCTATGGATCTAAAGAAACCTAATAATTTTTGCTCATATTTAATATTTATATTTATAAGTAATTGATATCGACAAAGAATCTACCAATGAAAATATACATAAAAAAACAAGAAAAAATTACTTTGCAAAGTTCAATTTGACTACCCGTAAGGATGGTCGAACAAAGGGGTTTTGGGTTCGAAACTTATGGTTTTTTATCGAATTTATTTTATGGGATTTGTTTAGACTTTAGTTTATTATTATTTTTGTATGATTTATAAGCTATTATAATGGGGTGAAATTTACGTTGTTCGCGTCCAAAAAATAGTAATTGTGGATTCTCTTGTCATAAAAAAAATTCAAATTGAATTTTTATATACTATTATACAAGATTTGATATATTATAGTGTTTTCCTGTTATAATTTCATATAATATTATATATTATGTTATATTGTGTAATATTTTAAGTTGGTCAGTATATCTTTTGAAAATCTCAAATGTGTTCATAAATCGCTTTTGACAAACGCGTTTTATGTACATTTGTATTAGAATGCCTCTACTTTCATTTTGGAAAAATAGGGACACGTGTCGCAATTTTATCCGTCGATAAATATTGGATTGATGGATAAGATTATGATACGTGTATGTCCGTTAGTACAAAGGGTGTATATGATTTAATTTTTGAACGACAGGGGCACCAATATTCCAAAAGTACGACGGAAGGTATTTACATAATATTTACGATAATTTCGAGATAGATTTCTCTTTTTTCCATATAAAAAAAAAATTGAAATATGTTGCTAGAAATATTGAATAAGAATAAATTATACCGTGGATTAGGCAGTTCATTCTTTAAACAAAGGTCTCGAGTTTAAGTTTTTGATATAGAAAAATTCATGATAGGGAACACTTCCTCCGAATGGAGTCATATACATGCAAATAAATTCAGAATAATTGAATTTTAATATAAATATTGAACACCGTAGAGGAAAAAAATGTGAACTTGAATTTGACATGTATACGTAGACGCTAGACGGAAAGAAAGCATTTGTCAATTATATCTTATCCAAGACTATATTATTATAATATAAAGGAAGAGACTGAAATTGAAATTGTTGGAAGATAAGATTTTTTTTTTTTGGAAAGTAAGAAACATTATTCTTTTGTGAACTAATAATATGGGTACGATAGATAAGATTTTTTTACGTTAAAAATTGTTATGAATCATATTTTCCTTACGATAGATAAGATTTTTTTACGTTAAAAATTGTTATGAATCATATTTTCCTTGTAAAATGTCTAAAAAGACGCATATCTAACTTAGTTAAAGCTCCAATAAAAATATTAAATATTAAATAATGAAAAAAAAAAATCTTTTACAATGAAATAATTTACTAATTTTTAATCAGAAAATTTGAGTTCCATTAATTGAGGTGACATAGGTAGGGAAGGTTTGGAAGAATTTTCCAAGATATTTTGCTTCACTTTTATTATAGCAAATATGTGGTCATAATAAGAGTTTTTTTTCTTTAGATAAGAAACATCAAGAGATAAAGAGGTGTCCCACATTTTTTCTTTTTAGTTGCTTCCTTGGTGTTCAGTATTCATATCGACGTCTGATTAAATTTAAATTTATGTTAAAAAGTTTCATATTGAGGGTAAAAATTTTGCGGAAAACCAGCTATATCTGATTTACTCCCTAACGAAAGTGACTGTATACTCAAACATACTCGAAACTAATACCTCTTAGTTAAGGATTTAATAATACTTACCACTCCATCACAGTCATGATAGGTGAGGTGTCCCACTTTCATTCCCGCCATCATCTCCAACTTTGCATGATTTTTATCGAATTTTTTTATGTGATTTGTTTAGACTTTAGTTCATTTTTTGTATGATTTACAAGTTATTATAATGTGGTGAAATTTACCATGTGTGCGTCCAAATATATTAATTGTGGGTGCTCTTGTCATAAAAAAAATCAGAATAAATTTTTATATATTATTATACAAGATTGACATATTATAGTGTTTTCTCTGTTATGATTTCATATTACATTATATATTATGCTATATTGTGTAATATTTTAAGTTGGTTGGTATATCTTTTGAAAAATTCGAATTTGTTAATAAATCGCTTGTGTGAACAGCGTTTTATGTACATTTGTAGAAACAATACAATTATTTAAAAGAAAAAGTGAAATATAATATGTTGCTAGAAATATAGAATAAGAATAGATTGTACCGTGGATGAGGTAGCTCATTCTTTAATCAAAGCTTTCGAGTTCAAACTTTGGGTATAGAATTTTTTTTGATAGGGAGCATTTTCCATCCGAATGGAGTCCTATATAGTATAAATTCGGAATAGTCAGACTCTAATATAAATATCGAATAACGAATCGACAAAAAAAATTGTGAATTTGACATGTATACCTAGATGCTAGACGGGAACTGATATTGTTGGAAGACATGATAATTCTTTTTGTGGAAAATAAGAAACATTATTCTTTTGTGAACTAATAACGTGGGGTAGGATAGATAAGATATTTTCACGTAAAATTTTTGTTATGAGTCATTTTTTTTCCTAGTAAAAGATCTTATAAGACACATATCCAAATTAGTAAAAGCTCTAAAAATATCGAACATTAAACGAGAAAAAAAAGTCTTTTATAATGAATGATATCCTAATTCTTAATCAGAATATTTGAGTTCGTAAATTGAGTTGACAATAGGTATGGAAGGATTGACAAACTTTAGCGCTATTTGCTTCACTTTTATTATAGAGTAGTCACGTTTAAGTCTCATCAAAAGCAAATGTGTGGTCATAATAAAAAGAGTTCTTTGAGATAAGAATCCTCAAGAGTTTTGTTTCTCCCTCGATTTTTAGTACTCATATCGAAGTCTGATCAAATTTGAATTCTCGTTGAAAAGTTCCACATTGAGGGTAAAATTTTCCCTAACAAAAGTGACTCCATACTCAAACAACCATGATCGGTGAGGTGTCCCACTTTTATACCTATCATCATCTCCACCATTTGAGTTTCATAATAACAATTCGAAACATGTACTAATCAGATATATCGAATCGCCCAATTAGTTTAAGTGTGTATTCGACTTTACCATTCATCAATATCACCATCCCATGTCAATGTCTTGAATATAATAGCAAGACAATAACATTTTACTGGTTTGATGTAGTAGCTCCAATAAACAAATATAGACTTAAAACATTACTAGCATTTGATAACAACATGGTATTCAGACCAGTTTGCATGCATCTCGACAAATTCCACAGGTACCTGTTATATCCAACCAGCACATACATCAAGTAACTCTAATGAACATGTTTGTCTACAAAGAGACAAATGAAGAGTATATGACAAATATTGTTACATCTTCCTTGCTAAGTATAACACTAAGGCCTAATAAGTTAAGCAAGAAACAGATGCTACAAATTTCTGTACCCAACGGGTTATTGGTTTGCGATGAGAATTACAATGGTGGGGTGAATCTTCTGACTTACTACAATGCAGTAGGCACATCCGATGCTAACGCTATTCTGGACTTCCTTCTTTTCTTGCTTTCAGGTGTGCATCTTGTCCCATTAACCTTTCCCAGCTTCAGGGGTAATCTGCTATCTGAATCGGGTCCTGGAGGCGATGAATCAACAGCAACATGAACGGCTTTACCTTTGTTTTTTGCCTTTCTACTGTTCTGATTGTGCATTGGAGATTCAGCACTCTTTTTTGTTGATTGAAACTGCATTTCCTCCCTATCGTTGCCATGCCTAAGGAGTTGAACAGAGAAGGGATTTGCAGCTGTGTAACAAGTGGACTCGCATACCTCACCTCTTTCCAAAGCAACGTCTCCATTGTTTACCTACAATTTTTTTTTTAACAAAGCGAAAAAAAAAAAGGTGAACATTTCTTATTGATGGCCTCAGGCATAGGATAAAATTTCAAAAGCAAAAAAAGGAACATATTACTTCTATCTTCAAAGGTAGATAACTATAATGTCGCTAAAATTAATGTTGAAAGAGGGTTTTACCAATTGCAGAAGCGCAGAAAATGTTCGAGCAATGTCATGCTTCTCCGAACCCTTGACAACATCAGAAAAGGACATGGTGCTTTTATCATTTTCTTCCAGGGATAACTTGTTCAAAACCCTTGCCCCATATTCATGAATGTCAAAGGGCGGGTGTGATTCCTGGGGATAAACACTAGAGGGATAAAATATCTGAACTGGACAGAGAAAAATAGGACAAATAAAGGAGATCTTAGAAAATGCAAACACACTTGTTCCTCCAAGTTCTGGTCAATTCTCTGTTTCCACGTTGAAACCCGAGCAGCCAATTCAGTCTGCTTCTCAGTTTCAGCAAGGTTAGCAAGAAGAGCATCCTACAATAGAACGAAGGTCACCAAGACAATCACAGAAGATTCAACAAAATTTAAGTAACGGATAAGCATGTCTAGAGTTCATGTTAGTGAACCCCTTCTCATGCCATTTAGGGGAAAATGAATAAAATATCAAGACCCATGCATACAAATTACAATCAATTATTTTATGAAGATGAATTTTATTCTTACCAAGTGGGAGCGACAAAGATCTTCAAGGTTTTCTTGACCATTCAGATCTTCATGAGCTTCACAATCAAAAAGTGGACCACAATTATCATGCTGCAAAAATAAAATGTAGTCAGCAACTTTAACTTGATAGTGCCAGATTGAGCTAGCTTCAGAGAAACATGATCTTTACTGTATTGAGAAACATCCTTATCTAGAAAACTAACCTTTTCATCATGTGGAGTAGCATGGCTGTTCATGTCTGCATTTTCTGGCATGTCAAAATCAGAAGGGCCAAAATCGTGATCAGCACTATCGTAGTCATTGTCTTCATTCTTTTCATTTGGGGTATAGAAATCATCATAGTCGATGTTCACCCCATGAAGAAGTGATTCCCGGAGCTGCAAACAGAAACTTCATACAATGAAATATTCAGGCATAAAAAGTTAGGTACAAATAAACTATCAATAATTTTAACCTTCTCAAATAGTGGTGGAGATTGTGAGTCGACTTGCTTAGCACAACATTTCCTCTCCCACATCTCGTTGAGGTCAGTATTAATGGGACCATGTAATCTTGCAAGAGGAAATTCTGTGGCCAAAGATGCAAGTTTACTGGATACCACACCCTGCTTTCTATTAGATTTAACTGCTTGAAAGTATGAAAAAACCTCGTTAGAGAATAAAGTGCTTGGATACAGAAGGAAACAAAGAGAAGGAAGGTTAAAAAACCTTTTCTATACGATTTGACTTTCAAATTGCCTGGTTCATGAGGGTTCAAGGGTTTCCATGGGTCTTCATCATCTGATTCATCTAAATCTCTAGGTTCTGAATATCCATGTGCATCATCAATGTTATCAGGTATATCAGATGAGAATGGATCATTGTTTAAATTGCCTGGATCAAACTCATGACCCCTCGGAGACTGATACAAATTAGCATCCTGGTTCTTCCGCGCTGAAGATTTATTGCCAGCTCCCCCAGAAAGTCCTGTGGGAGAGGAAAAGTTTTTGTGGTATTTGGATTTTAGGGAACCGCCCTTTGAACTATTGTTCAGCCCCTTTTCAGCTATATTCTCACTATCCAGAAAGCCATCCACTGTTACTGAATCACGTGCGTCCAATAGAATAAAATCTCGATAAAGATCACATGTGGCTAGCTGCAAGTAATAATAGAAACAAATCAAAATAACAGAAACATACTGTAACTGCACATAAACAGACACTAACATACCAAGTAAGACTCCAGTTCTCCAGCATCTCCAGTAACATCCAGGCAGTCACCCTCGAGCACAACCAGATTTGCAGGGGCCTTCACAAACTGGGTGAATGAATCCCTGCATACCGTATCATCCAACATATTCTTTGGTTCAACTGCAAAAATAACAATATAAATCATGCTGTTTGAAGTCCGGGCACTTGCTAAAATAACAGACAAGTAATGATGATGCTACCTGGGATTTCCTCTGAAACCCAGAACGGATCATCCTCTTCATGGTTGGCAGCCGGCAAACCATTTTCATCTGCTTGGGCTGATCCACTTGCTGGTAGATCTGGTTCACTGATTTAACATGAAATGGAAAATCTCAATATATCACATTTTTGGGTTATGATACTTACAATACCAAGAATTATTAGCATATTCGGTGTACTACAAAATTGATAGCAATGAAAAAAGGTTGCAACAGCCACTTAATATGAATTACTCACTGCCCTTCATCAGAACGAGCAAATAGAGATCATCAGTAGAAAGCTCAAGTGAAGAACAACTTATGTTTTATATTGGAAGAAATGGTTGAAACAGTGATATTAAAGGCTCCCTTGATGCATTCCTAAGCCCCAAAGCTAGGTGAAACCCATGGTGGCAAGTTTGTCTTGCTTGCACGACGCCTTAGAGTAAGCATCAAAATGCCCATAGGCTTCGTTTTTAAGAAGCTAGTACCAGCCAATAAATATAGTTGGTAAAGCAACATATAGTAGTAAGTTGCTAGAGGGGTGATTTTGACGATGTATAACCTAAGGAAAAGGAAGGTTGTTTGTATCAGTTGGTGTTACTTATGCAAGGAGACAGGTGAAGATGTTGATCATCATCTTCTTCACGGTAGCTTGGCCTCGAGACTCTGGTGGGCTTTCAAATTGTACATAGTTAAAAAAACTACTGAAAATTTAGAGAACATAATTTTACAAGAAGGCACTGCCTTTCAGGATTAGTAAGAAGCTCGAGTGGCAATTAACCGCTTTCTCTAATACAATAGACCTAAAAGGATAAAGTGTCAACAACTTCAAGTTTTTTAGATTTTAGAAGAAGATATCAAGAGGTATTTTGACTTGCATAAATATTTCTTCAAACCTCAACTTTATATGTATGTCCAAAGAAGGCCTTAATCTCTAACAGAAGAAGACATCAAATGCACCCTAAAGTTGACCGGATATGTTGAATACACACTTCAACTAAACAGGTGACCTAATACACCCCTTACCTTGTGCGATGTGATATTATTACCACCCTCCTAAGACAATCTTAGATTTTACGTGTGTATAATATCATTTTCAATTTTTCATTACCTTTTTCCCTTAATATTTTTTTTTTATTCAAAACATTTTTCTACTTCCTCCTCCACCATAGCATATTTCCCTCTTTAAATCCCTTCTTCTTTCATCTCCATCATTGCTAGATTGAAGGAAAAAACAAATCTGAAGAGAAAAACAAAGAACAGTAAGACGGCTGGACTATAGAGGTTGTTGGCGGTGGAGCGTCAATAGGCGGGGGTAATGCCATTGTTACGTATGAAGTACATAGAAATTATCAGATCTGTAAGACAGCTAAAATTCTTCAAAAATCTTGAAAATTACAGATGAAAATCAAGCATTTCATTGGTATTCTTTGTATAATCAAAATTGATATTGGTGGCTTGCTACTGAATGGCATTTTTGTGGCTGTAGGAGGTGCTATGGCGAGAATAGAGCAGACAGAGAGAGTAATCGTCTTCTACGATGGATTTTCAATAAGTTTAGACAAAAACATCATGGATTTTAAGCACGGATATCTCGAGGTTTCAGTAGGAGTCGTTGTATACCTTGATGAATTTTCCCGGTGGGTTCTCCGATGAGCTTGAGCAGAAAAATCATGGAGAGAAATCATGCACTTTCCGATGGAAGTCTTCATCTTTTCCATTCCTACCAAATTCTAAGTTCCTCTTTTGAAGTTTCAGGGGAGAGGGTTGGAGATGCTGCCGATGAACGGCGGCAGAAGAATCCAAAAGGGAGGAAAAGGGAAAACTTTAAAGAAAGTGGGGCCCCAAATAAAAAGAATACATAAGAAAGAGAATCTAATATAATTAATGTGTTAGAAATTACTATATATTAAGAAGAAGATTAAGAATACTTAGTTATATAATGACCAATAAAAGAGCGGCACGTGTGCAATTTTGTATCTTACGATTCTTTTTTTTTCTTCTCACGCACTTTAAGGGAGGTGAATGCACTTTCTCTATCATGTCACCTTCTAAGGTGGTAATATTATCACATCTATTAAGAAGTCTCACATTGGAGAAAGGATGAACAAATGGTTTACTTATGTGGACTTGAACAATCCTCACCCTATGAGCTAACTTTTGCAATTGAGTTAAGCCTCATATTTCTTTACAAGGTATCATAGCTCGACTCTTTGTTCACCAATGTTGGGCCCGCCATGTTATATTGTCAATGCTCCCGTTAACAAGGTATAAGCGCGTTAGGAAGTGTTAAAGAGTTTCACATCGGGAAAGGGATGAGCAAATGGTCTCCTTATATGAACTTGGACAACCCTCGCCCTATGAGCTAGCTTTTAGGGTTGAGTTAGTCCCAAGATTCATTTCTTTACAATATTGAACAAGGTTAGGAGTGAATTAGGTCGCTTGATTAGTTGAAGTGTGTATTTGACTTGCCAAGACATCTTTAAAGTGCATTTGATGTTTTTTCCCATCTCCAAACATGAGGCATTTCCATGCCAAACATGGTATAATATATCAGATCAATTGGATTTATTAAAATGGAATGTTGGTCATACGCTATTAAATTAACTTATAAAGGATGATTATAAGACTGCACTGTCAATATTAACAAGGAAACT
Source organism: Solanum lycopersicoides (assembly GCA_022817965.1). Classification (NCBI taxonomy): domain Eukaryota; kingdom Viridiplantae; phylum Streptophyta; class Magnoliopsida; order Solanales; family Solanaceae; genus Solanum; species Solanum lycopersicoides. The sequence continues at coordinate 98,487,578 of CM040629.1, read as the reverse complement.
CCAGTGGAAAATTTAACCATTTTGTCTATAATTTGTCCTTTAGCTAAATAGACACTTATGAACTTTATGCTTTTGATTTCTATCACAGTCTGGTGTTTATTGTGTTTCAAATGTCGCACTATTTTGTTGTTCTTGTTCCTTTCTAGTAGGATTTCCACTACTTACCTTGTTAGTTCCGATGTTTTTGCTCGTGTTTTCTAACTCTTTGTGCTTTGATTTTACTACACTTGAGTCGAGGGTATTTTAGAAACTATCTCACTATAACCACGAGATAGTGGTAATGTTTGCATACACTCAACCCTCCCCAGATCCCACTCGTGGAATTCCACTAGGTATGTTATTGTAGACACCTATGAGCTTTAAAACCGAGTGGGAAAAGCAACAGCGGGAACACCAAGCATTTCCATACGGTTTATAGCAGAAGCTACGATGTAAGCTCAAAAACTTTTATGTACATACACTCATGTGTTTGGTGGAGTGCCTAAAACTAAATCTTTTTTTTTGGGGTTTCACATTCGGTGTCCGACACCCACATTGGAGTTCGACTAAATTCGAATTTGCACCGGAAGTCCACATTGGGGGTGGGTAAAGCTCTCCCTAACAAAGACGACTACATACCCAAGGGGACTCGAATCCGAGACCTCTGGTTAAGGATGAAGGAGTACTTACCACTTCACCCAAATCCTGGTTTCTTTCTAAAAATAAATATTTCTAACACTAACGTGAATTACTTTTTCCAAAAGACAAACAATAATATATTCCTTGTTTGTCCCAAAAGTATTTATGCGAAAAAGTTAGCCAAACATATTTTTCAAGTTAAGAACTTAAGGAAATTTAAAGAGTAAAAGTTAGAAATGGAGATGTATCTCATCAGATTTTACTTTCGGGTCAATAATCACCATGATCGAAACCCAAAACAAAAGCAGTACGCTGCCATTTTTTACATTACGTATAGCTGCCTTGGATGCCCCTCCAGAATTTTTCTTGCTGACGTAATACTTGTGAACCAATCGTCATGGTCTCAAGCAGGAAAATGCAATCTTCTCCAGATCAGGAAAGTTGAGAAGCAATCAGCATGATCTCAAGAAGGAAAATGCAATCTTCTCCAGATCAGGAAGGTTGAGAAACTCTAACTTCCCAAAATGACCCATGGTTACTTTTACTCAGAGTATTTTCTTGAACTTTGTCAAACTGTTGAAATTCCTAGAGAATTCAGAAGAAGATGTGAAATAAAAAATGGATTTTTGTTCTCCTAGACCTCTTAAAGTACAGAATCAGTTCCCTATTTAAATCAAGTATGTGAGTCTTAGCTGATGAACAATTCTTTAGCATCAAGTTACGCAACATAAATAAAAATATTTTTATGAGTAGCTACATAAATAAGAATCCCATGACTTATATAATGTTCATGAGAAGATTCATTTTCCCGGATAAAATGAGAAAAATAACTTCTAAATTGGAAATAATCAGTACTCAGAGAGTGTAACTTGCTTAACCTTCATTCTAAACAACATATGTTTAAGAATATTCTTATAACAAGACTCTTTTCGATAATATTCCTCCCTTCACCTAAAGAAAACACAGCACCTTCAAAGGCAGAAATTGTGAAGGCGCAAGTGTGTGCAGCACACACTAGACTCACTTAACTCTGGTACAAAGTCAAAAGAAGGAAGAAAGAGTGAAGCAGAGCACCATACTCTACACTCTATACTCTCATTCATTCTAATGGACCAAGGGATAACATTATTACTTGAAGTAGACATTACTGACCTTAGCCACAACAATGCTATGACAAGACCAATCCACTTTCTTTTCAGAAAGAAAAAGAATAACAACCTCTCTACAAAATAACTTGGTCAATCAGAAATCATTGACTGTGTAAAAGCCCTAGCTCTCCATGGTCCATGCTTAGATAACTGAAGTTTACAAGCAGAAGAAAAGCTTCAAAAAAAATTATAATCCTGAGTTGGTGTCTTCAGCAGTGAGTGGGTGTAAGTGAAGTTTCATTCACATAAACCATATCATAATTTCCATGCTCCTCAAAGTATCATGAGAGAGGCTATTACATACACTATGGCTGGTGTTTGTAATGAGCCTTCTCAGTTTGTCTAGAAATTTGAATATCAAGTAGGAAATATACAAAGCCTAGAATCCACAATTTGTCTGATCAAAAAATTATTGAATAGTGGGATGAAATGGGTATGGATATGGAGGATTTGTATAGTTGACTCAACTAAACTGGAACTGGGATGTAGTTAATGTTATTGTTGTTTAACTTGTGGCTTTCCTAACCTCGTCTGTAGAAAAATTATGAACTTCTGATCAATACCTAAGAGAAATAAGACACAACTAGACCAAAAGTATGTGGTGTGGTTCTATGACATTGTCAACATCTATATGTCATTGTTGACACCTATCAATACAGCATTTTTCAAAGGATTATCTCCCAGTAGGTATTCCAATACAACATACACCAGACTAGGAAATGGTAGCTATCTTAGAAACAATTAGTATCAATATCCAAAAGTTCTAACTGTCATTACCAGAATACTATTCACACCATTTAACTAGGAGAAGACAAAGACAAGCAGGGCCAGATTGTACAAAGAACTGCTTGATAATAGATAAAAACTCAATCAACAAAGTGCAACATTTAACAACCTTTACATACAAGCTTTCATCCAATGTTAAGTTGCAGAAGTTACTTAAAATTAGCAGCAGCATTTCCCTAGAGGACCAAAATTACATCAAACCATCTTCACAGGCTAGTGCACTGAACAAATTTAGAGAGAAACCAAAAGGAAAAAAAAGAGCAACAGCTTTCCGAGAAAAGAAAGGAGCTTTAGAAGTCATTTCCTGGAAAAACACATATTCAAACCCTTGTACATCACAGGTGAACGGCCTGAGATGTACAGCTACCGACATGATAATACATGTTGAAGACAAGCAGAGGTAACTAAGACTGAACATTGTTTCATCCATTTACAGAACAAGAGAAAGTTGAATAAATTGTAACCTAGCCTCTAATTATGCAAATAATTAGACTTTATCTCCAACCAGAGACGCCATTACAAATCTCAAGGAATAAACAAAAATAAACAGCAAAAGCTGAAAAAAAACCTCTTCTTGGTGATGAATTCCAAAGCATGCACTACAAGAGAATACAGATACTCCACCTTCCTGCTGTACACCTGAACTGACCCCTGAAGCAGCAAAGCAGCTACACATCCAAAAAACATCTCATCAAAAGAATTACAAGTTCACCCTTTTCAAACCACACAAACCCAAAATAAACTTTCGAAACATCAAAAATTACCTGGCATGGGGAAAATTATTTTACAAAAAAAAAATTCTGATCAAATTCTATGTCCAAAAATATTCTACAAGACCTGTTTTTGGGAGACATCTCACTTCCACTCACAAACAAACATTTCCAGGTAGAATTCATGTTCCAGAAATCACAACTTTAACAATTCAAATTTTCAAGTTTCAACTTCAAAATCTATAAGCCCAACGAGATCTTATTTCTGCTACACAAAAGTAAGTAAAATGTGATTATTGTACAAGGTGAAGGAGAAAGTACACACAAAGCTGAAAAATTTACCTACCTTCAGCAAAATTCACAGAAAGGTGATGCCCATCATCATAATTTTCACGAGTAATTTCACCCGAGCAAATTTTGAGCAAATAATCCTCAAGATTTTTGGCTAAATCAACACCCCAATTGGATTCCAAATCCCGAAGTGGCTGAACTGTATGAAACTTCCCGTTTTCCTCGTCTGCGCTGGAGCGATTCGCTTCTTCTCGACTGTTATTCATCTTCTATGAGTACAAAACTCACCATTCATTACACAAACCCAAAAAAAACTCTAAATTCAACAAAATGTGAATTGTTGAATCAAAATTGAAAGCCCTAATTTTTGGGGAAAAGGCGTTTATACCAAACTAAAGTGCGGCGTCGTTTAGCTGCGTTTCAAACTTTTGGAGTGATGTTTTTCCCGCTCCAAGGTATATATGTATGTGGGCTTTTTGTTGAAGAAATGAGATGGGCCAAAAGAAAGCCCATTTGAAGTTTATTGGATCATGTAATTGGCCCAAAAGTAGTGGTAAGGTTTTTATACATTTGAGTTTCTTCGGACTCCACTTTCGTGAGAATATTCTGACTATGTTGTTGTAAGCTTGTTTTAAAAATTCATTTACATACTCTAATTTTGTAGTGACATTATTGTATGGTCGATAGTAATACAGTAAGTAAGTGAGGCTTTCCTCCTGAGCGCCACGATAATTTTCTTGCATGGAGGCAAAAGAAAGAAAGTTGGTGAGGATTGTCAAACCATCCTATAGTATCTTCAGCATTTGCATCTCGTGCGTTGTATATCTTATATTACACTCGTTTGGCATTTATTTTGAATTTATTCATATATATACACATACAAAAATATCTTTGAAATTGTATACCAAATATACACACTTCTATTCTTTAAAAGTTTTTTTCTTCAAATCAAACATGCTTTGAAAGTTTTGCTTAACAGAATATAAGTATATTTTATATGTTTTTTTATATATAACTTATATGTCTAACAAACGGAGTTAAAGATTAAAATAACCACTTTAAAGAAATACTCCAAAAAAAATACAATTTTTTTTCATTTTACATGCCCAAGAAGTAATCATAGGTGTAAGATAACACAACAACAACTACAAAAATGAAGATAAGTATTTTTTTTATTATTTATTGAAGATATACAAACTTATTTACATCTTCATCATCCCTGGTTCATATGGGACACCAGTTTTTGTAACCCATCCATCAGTATTATCACCACCTTTAAGTACAACTCCTGGGGCAAATTTAGCAATAACATCTTGTGGAGGGTTCTTAATGTAATTCTTCCAAGTTACTCTTTTATCAGTATTTGCACCTGGACCCCTATTTTGATACTCAACAAAATATAAAGTCTCAAGTCCAAAGGTACCAGCAAATGGAGTCCATCCTTCAGGTTCAATGAATCCATCAATTTGAGATTGCATCACTATGGTCCTTGAGTACATTTTCGCTGGTCGTCCGAGGAACGCCTTGTTGCGTGGTGGGTTGATGGCAACCAGAGCTGGCTCAGCTGTGATCGTGCAGTTTTGTAGGATGATTACACCTGTTTGAGTAGTAGTGACAGTCAAATTTTCTAACCAGATGATTCAACTTGTAAACTATAAAAAAATTTGCACCCCTTTTTAGAAGGGTTACAAATGACATCAAAATGCACTAAGCTCCCGGTATTTACAATGTTTAAGAAAAAATGAATCACATTGTGTCTATTTTATACAATTTATGATGTGTTTTCCAATGAGACTTTTGCCTATGGCTTGAACTCGATTGATACAAGATTTGAACTTTATGGGCGTAGAAAAACATTTTAAACTCATTGAACGTTTGAGTTAGTAGGTCCGAAATTTAATATTTATATAGTAGATTTCTTAAACACATATACATGATCCGAGCCAAAAGCTACTAGAGTGGATTAGATTGATCTATACATTTCCCCTCGAACTCGTGACCTCCTAGTCACATGGTAAAGAAGCATATCACTACAATGGAAGGCATCATTATCTAGATTCATATTCAAAATTTCATTTTTCCTATTATCTATATAAATATATACATTTAGTTTGAGCGAAGCAGTATCATGTCACACCTCTTAAGGGAAAATGATATATGCCCTAACACATCGCAACAAACTCTTACAATTGTGTCATATAGTAAGTAATAACTATTTTTATCATACTTGTACAATTGTAATTTTTTTGATGAAGTTCATTTAATTCATTGAACTTAGATACATCACTAACCTGTTCCGGATGGCTGCATCCTTCCCTGAGCCGCGATTGTGATAGCCTGTGTCTGCATCTCCTCAGGTTTCCTCGCGATTATCTTACAGTTCTGGAACACAGCCACCGCGTCTCCAAAGATGAAATCGATTGTTCCTGAGATGGTACAATCGCGATAGAATTGTCTTCCAATATGAGTCATAAGTGTTGATTGGTAACCATCAATTTGACAGTTCTGGAATGTTGTCATTTCAGCTGAGACACGTAGTGCAACAGCTTCTTTTTTCAAAGGTCCTGCTGAGTTCTCGAATCCAATGTCCTTAGCCACGAATCCTTGTCCTGAAATGGCTACAAAAAATTGTATAGAGTGGCGTAGTCAAAAATTTATATCAAAAGATTCAAAAAGAATGCTAGGATGTTGTTGTTAAAATATCCCATATCGATAGAGAGATGAGAATTTAGTCTCCTTATATGAACTTGGACAAACCCTCCTCATGAGTTAGCTTTTGGGGTTGAGTTACGCCCAAGTGTCATATCCAAATTTGTTGTTCACCTGGGCCCCATTTAGAAATGTTCACGCTAATTTGGTCTTCTTATGTGCACATGGACAAACCCCCCAAATGAGCTAAATCTTGGGGTTGAGTTAGACTCAGGTGTCATATTATTACAGTTGTATCTCTTAGACGAAGAGACCGTCCTAAAACACAAATACCCAATTTTTTGAATCTATCCATGACAGTAATTTGAATTCCTCACTTATTTAAGTGCGAAATCCAGGACATTGTTTCAACGAGTTTTTAAACACTAGTTTTTTTTTTCAAAAATGGATCCTGACATGTACAAATTTTACTAATTCGACTTGTGCTTATATGGTCTAAAGCAATTGTTACGTCATGAGCTAACTTTTGAGTTGATATAGGCTCGAGATCTAAAAAAAATCAAAAAATGAAAAAGTGGTTGATGTTTGGTTATACATAAATGATAAATACTTACAAACAGTGGCAGTTTCGAAGATTGGGAGACCATCAAGATAATTTTTGTTGCCAGTAATTTTGGTCTTGTTTGAGCCTTCACCGATGAAAACAACATTGGTCATTGTATTGGCAACTTCAATATTTTCATTGTAAATACCAGCCTTGATGAAGATGACATAGGGTTGAGCATTGTTTGGGGGCACTGTTTTAAGAGCCTCATTGATTGATTTATGTTGTCCACTACCATCTTGAGCCACCACAACATTGGGCTTGAGGGTTGCGATTTCGAGGAGCCTTCGGTTGCCTGCAAAAACAGATTCAGAATTTAAATTTCACAAGTTCAATTATTTAAGGCTCTTAGTCAATAAAATATTTTGGTCATAGAAATAGAAAGACATGAATCACATAAAGATCTCTTTCGATTATATGCCGTGTGACTCATAATGTAGATGAGTGAGTCGAGCCCGAAAAAAAAAGGAAGCTAATCATGAGAGTCAACTAAAATTAGAAGACCACTAGCCAGAGAAGACGACCTCTCTCATAGACGGTCCTCTTTTCTTAGACGACCTGAGATGGTCCATTTTTCTTTTTCTTAATTTTTTAAGGGTATAGAAGAGTAGAACCGAGTGTTCAACCATGTAAACAAGTTACCATAGGTAACTATAACGACCCCACACCCAACTCTGATTTAAAAGCACCCTCCACTAACTTTTATTTTTTTAATTAGTATAATTTTTCATTTCAACCTTTTTTTTAAGCGCCTAGAAAGCTCTAACCAGGTGTCCATCCGTGTAGAAAGGTTCACACTAGCTAATTATAACGACCCCACACCCAACTCTACCTAACAAGCACCGTCCATTTTCATTCTTTTAAAAAAATCTAGCTTAACATTACCTGCTTCCGCGACCAACAATCGCCTGTTAGCGATGCCTAGGCCTTGCAACCCAGCCATTTGCTCCTCAAAACTACTAACAATATCAAGTGCAACACTTGACAACTCGCTAGCAGTCTTCAAGATATTCTTCATTTTCTCACCAGTATCACCAGTCGTGTTAGCGAATGCATCTATACAAGTCTCTTCAAATGTAACAGCAGAGCTAAGCCATGACCTAACATCATAGATATACTCTTTAATCAATTTATTAAGGTCATTACTATCAATTTTTGAAAATGATCTCTTGATCTCTTCGATCGAACGGTCAAGAACTTCATCACAAACTTTTAAAGCACTCTTAGTCCTTGGATCATTTGCAGCTTCTTTAAATGGAGCTGAATTTTTAATTGAATTTGAAATTTCGGTCAAAGTATTGTCAAATGCAGTTTTAATCAACTCTTTTGGATCGGTTGTATTTTTAGCTGATCCAAGTGATTTTTCACATGTTTCTTTATATTGAGTAGGTTGACACATGACTTGTACGGATTTGGTAGAGCTCGAAATTTCGCCCCCGTTAGAGGTTGAATCATCATTTTTTTTTGTAAACGTAACGGCAGCACCAACAACACAAGCAACTAGAAGAATTGAAGCAATTCCAGCAATTACTATTTTCTTTTTACCGGCCTCCGCCATTTTAAATTTTAATTTTTTTTGAGATTTTTTAAAATAAAGAATGGATAGTTTTTTTTCTTCAATAATTCAAAGCAGAGCATATGGGGATTTTTAACGAATTTTTGTGTTCCCCTGGGCTCTGCCAGTATACAAAAATTAAACTCGTAATTCATAAATATGATATGTATTTATAATATGGAGAGATATAAAATAAGAGAATTATCAGTTGATTCTGTTAAGTAATTTGTGGGATATAATTTGTTTGTTTATTTAGTTAGGATAGAATTCAGGTTTACCAATACTTATAGTTGGAATTTTTCAATTTTTTCGAATAATTGTTTTTTATTTACTCCACTAATTTATTTCTTTTTAACCTCTTTTTGGGATTTATTTATTGTTTATTTCTATCTAGTGACTATAGTTTTTCGTTATTAAATGACAGTGCTTAAAATCATTATTTAGATTAAACAAAATGTCAACCACAAGGTATATTATTTTATTTATATCGCATTCTATCGCGTGTAATTTATAAATTATATATATATATCATATGACTTATAAATCACATATGTCTCATGCAACTTATTAATCACATTTGTTGGATGAGTCGAATTCAATTAGTGTGACTTATAAATCGTATTTAGCAAAATCTGATTATAATTATATTCTTATAAGGGTGATTTATACTAATTTTCGACTCTTAAAAAACTTTATACTTTAATAATTCTATTTAGATTTTCCTTTCTCCACTTTGAGTGTAATTGGGCTATTCTACATTTCCCAATCTTTTGTAGGCCCAATTTTTAAAGATATAAGTGTTGAATGAATTCACAATAACTATACGTGATTTGAAAAATATTTTATTATCATACATAATATTATTACCTATACTTTCAAAATATTACATACGATTAATTAAGAGTTTCTATCATATATTAAGAAAAATACTTTAAGATACATGTGTTTCTGTTACCAGATACACAAAAATATAGAGAGAAAGGTGAGTGAGATGGGAAGGGAGGAAATCGAAATTCGTTATGTATCTCAAATACATGTAAATCACACTATATACAGAGTAGATACACATATCTTTATGTATCTAGATTCACATGTATCTTTGATACCAGATACATAGGAGAGTGTTAAAAGAGATAAAAGAGAGGCGCGCAAGATTTGTTATATATTTTATATACATGTAAATCCATTTGGATACAATGTATATATAATAAATTACACATAATTTTGACTCATATACATATATCTAGATGTATCTGAATGTATCTGCACACACTAAAATCTGATAAGATATATAATATTGTAAATTAAAATATATTAAAATAATAAACTCCTAAACTAATATGAGGAATTTATGTAAGTTCTACATTTATTAATGTGACATCTTAAAACATTCTGATACTTTATATATAAACTATAGTTTCTTCATTTAATAGTATACAAATAGAATTTCGACTTCCAATCAACGTAATTTCAAATCATGTCCGAACTGGTCCAAAAGATGTTGAAATATACCTACTTTATTATGCATTTAAGCACATTTTTGAAGATATAAAAAGAAAATGAGTCATATTTTTCACAATATTCACGTGATACACATGACCACTCATTCTACTCCTTCTGTATCGGTAGGTCCTCTATCGCTGCCGTACGCGCGTGTCTACACTCGCTCACGACCTACTTATGTCGCCTCCGCCACTCGTCCTCCTCGTTCACTCCGCTTCTCTTTATCTCGCCGGAGAGATTACTTGTTCCCCCGAAAATCCACCATGCCTTCCGCCGGCGCAGCTGATTTCCCCGTCGATGGCGACGAGCTGAAATTCCCGTTGGAACTTGCCGATGAATCTGATTTTGATCGAATTGTATCATCCGATGGACTTATCACCATTTGCGGCTTCGGTTCTCTCCTCTCAGGTCAAAATTCGAGTTATATATCATTTATTTGATTTTGGAGAATATAACAGAACTGAAATTTATACTCTAATTCTTATTGTGTATTTTTTAAATATCTTAATATTTAATCCTTCCGTCGGAAAATACTTGTTATGTTTCAGTTATCGAGATTCAAACTGCATGAACTTTTGGCCAGTTTTAAGATTGTATTTGTTTTCACAGTATTGAAATGAGAAAATTACAATTTATAGTACTTTTTGTTATAATTTTTGTTTTTTTAAGTTGTATTGATCTAATCTATATCAGCTCTGAAGATTAGTCAAATTGACTCTCGAGAAGGGTAACTTGAGAACTACTTTGGGAATTGATGTAGTTCATGCTTAGTCAAATTAACTTGTAAGTGCAAAACAAGCGAGTAGTGCTATAATCTGTCATTTTGATGTTGTGTTGTTGTTGGTAAAACAGAGAGGAGTGCTCGGAGTACATTTCCGGATCTGATCAACTTCAGAGTGGCGAAATTGAGTGGATTTCGGAGAGTGTTTGCTCACGTGGCGCCTATTTTCTTCGAGCGTGGAATAGCTAAACCTGAAACCAAGGTGTCTTACATTTACTAAAAATGCATATCTTTAATATTGTTTGGTTTGCTAAGAAGGTGCAGAGAATAAAGGAAACAAAGCAAAAAAATGGTTCTGCATGCTTGACTCTTGATATATTAATTGATTATTAGAAGGATGAAAGAAAATTATGATTAAACGAAATTGCTCAATCACAAACTCTGTAAAGTTACTAACTTATGTTGGCTTTATGTAACTACTTATCAGTAGAAACTTTCCGGCATTGGAAAGGTGAAACAAAATGGAATTAGAAAGGTCGTTTTTAAGTCACTTTTTTTGGAATCGGGAAGGAGGATAAATTCTTTGGTAAATTCAGAAGGAGAGAAAAATGGAAATGAGAGAATGGTATAAGTCTAGTAGACCATGTGAAATTAGGAAAAGTTAAGTGATTTCTTGTCTATGTCGTGGTGGATAGAGTTACCGACACTTGTATTGGAGAGAGGTACCAGGTACCATGTGATTTGTCGAGATAAGTGCAAGTTGGTTCGCTCTCCGTATTTATCAAATATAAAAACGAAAGCATGGTCAACTCAACTCTCTGTTTAAATGGATAAGTGTCAGCTCCTGGTTGTCATTTTGTTGAAAATCTTTATAAACCTCTCTGAAATGAAAGAGTTAGATTAACTTGAGTTTCAGTATTGTGCATTTGAGGTATCAGGAAAAGCCTCATTGTAAATAAACTATTGCTGCCTTTTGAATTACTCTCAAATATTTGTTTAGGACTGACTTCGATTGCGTGGATGTTTCTCTATTTCTAGGAAATATCAAGCTTGAGCGTGGAGCCCTGTGAAGGGGAAACTCTTATAGTTACTATCTTTGAAATTCAGAGATCAAAGGTAACGTCTTACGAATTATCCATTTTAAGTTGGTTACTTACCTAATAAAAATAATTGTCCATTTTAAGTTGAGATCTTGACAATGATTACTTCTGATCTCTAACTTCTTCTCTGTAAAGGCCAGATTCCAGCATTTATTGAAAGAGAGCACGAGTTTCGGTTTTTAGCTGTAAGACCTTTGATAATCCTTCCTTCTCTTGCCTTTCTCTAACTGTATAAAATTAATGTAACTTCAATTCATGTAACTAATATCAGAATTTTTTCTTATTTAGGTAATCCCGGAAACACTAAATGATTTGTTTTACGTCAATCCAGCTGTAAGCACCCTGAGACTGCTCGGCCTTTTGTACCTCCGATGAACCAATAATTTGTCTTCCTGATCCATATTTGTGTTATCTCTTAATGCAGGTTATTTGTGCCCGTTATAGTGATGAGGAGTATCTGAAAAATAGATGCAAAGGTAATTTTCCTATCACTTGGAAAGATAGCGAGTAATACAGTAAAACCTCATTCTAACAACGTTTCACTATAACAGCCTGATTTTCTAGCTATCTTTTAACACTAGCAATAAGAAAATGGGAAAAACTTCAACCGAAAACGAAATAACTGATGATTCATTCTTCTGTTTTTCTTTGTATGCTTCTTTCGTAAGTTCATGTTGTTTCATGTATCATATGTTACCTTCTGTGTGATACAGTTTCATATCTTCTATTTTATCATTAGGTGATAAAGACATCTTCTTCCAGCGGTATGGACGGTACAACATTGACAAGATATGGCGAGATGATATATTCCCTTGTCGTGTCTATCTCCGTCACTGGTCAGTTCCATCGAATACTTATTAGTGCAAACCATATTCATTTCCGAAACTTGTTTATTCAAATCTCGTAGTCCTGTGATCATTTGGATTTCATACCTGCTTGAACATTGTGATTTTGTAGTGTCCTGGCAGCTCAAAATCTTGGTCATCTAGCCTACGACAACTTTCTTGATCATACCTTCCTTGGTGACCGTAGAACTACAATACGTGAGTACTTGTCAACAACTGGTTCTGGAATCATGGAAGAAGAGCCTCCAGAGTTGTTAAAAGAACGATATGGCGGTTGAATCTGATGCTGATTGAAAGATATTGCATGATTTATAGTAATTCCATTAGATATCAAGCAACTTTGCTGACTAACTCCATATTAGGTAGTATATCAGAAATATTTGTGATTGGCATCACAAATAAACTGCATTGACTTGTAGTATATGTATTGACAAACTTTTTCTCAATCAAAAGTGAGTGTTTTCGACACGAAAAGCGCTATTATGCTAACAGATCTATCAAAGTATCATGTTGAATATGATGGAATTTACATTTGTTTGGTTTTGTCCAAACACATAATGAAAAATAGTCATTCTTGGAAAATTGATGGCTTATAATCTTTTGATGATACGAACTAACATCAACATTCACCATTCTCATAACTCAAATACTCGTTGATTACAGGATACACATGCAAAACACGTGTCCAAATATTAGTAACATAAACTTGAGGAAAAACCTCGATACATATATGATATAGTAGCCCTAGTGTTGAAATTCCACACCAAATCAACACAAGTTTTATTAGTTAACAAACCATAGTGGTATTACTAGACAGTAGACACAAACATAACAGAATTGACCGAGTAGTAGAGTCGCGAAAAACACACTAGACATTCATTAGGAGACGAGACATGACACAATATCAATTAACTAAGAACATAATCTTTGATAAGAAGGTATGAAGGTCGAGGTTATCACACTTTGGAGAAGCAAGGGACTATACTCATCTCTTCTCCTTATAAGTAGTAGTATTTACTAATCACGTAGTTCCTTATATCTGGCCTCTCTACCCTACTAAATGTGAATCGCAACTGCGACTTTACGCGGTTAAATTAGAAATATATTGCATACAGTCCAACAGGGAAAAGTAAAAGAGTATTCATTATTATATACATACATATATAACAGTAGGACTCCATAAGTTCCAATTGGCCTAATAACTACTACAGATTTGGCAGCAGTATCTCTTTCTTTCACAGAGCTACAACATTGCAGGTTACATAATATAATAGTGTTACTACATTGCAAATCCTCTTGTTAAATTAGAAATCGCCGTCTTCAAGGAAAGTCGATAGCAGAAGCCCTTGAACAAACTCACATTTCCTTGCCTTCTCTACTTGGTCTTCTTCAGATAGTGGAGTTGGCTGTATATTTCTGTTCAATATAACACCAAGATTAATAATGTCAGATATATGTGAATAGGAAATGGACAAAGTGGAAGTTTGAAGTCCACAAAAGAGACGTATAAGAACAAGTTGCCTAAAGGATAAACCTGGATTTTCCCTATTAGACATATCACGTACTCCCTTCGATTCATTTTTCTGTCTAAGAATGAATGGCAGAGAGCTAAAGAGAGGAAGATTTTTAAATCTTGAAGGTCTGAATGTTATGTTATGTTTTTTTTTTGAGAATGATAACTTATATGTTATGTTATGTTTTCCCTATTGTGTTTTATGTCCTCTTCACTTTTTTGTATTTTTCTTCTAGCTGCTGTGATGTTCGTTAATCAAATCGAGGGTTCTTCCAAAAAGAGCCTCTCTACCCCCTCGAGATAGGGGTAAGGTCTGAGTACACTTACCATCCCCAGACCCCACTTATGGGACTACACTGGCTTTGTGTTGTTGTTGTTGGTTTTTAACTAAAGATGTGTTTAATGTACCAAAATGTCTTTTGAATCTTGTGCTCTAGAACATGCCATTAAACATGAATGATAAGACACATAATCGAAACAGTTCAATTTCAAACCCAACGAGTTATTGACCTAACATGAACGATAAGACACATAATCGAAACAGTTCAGTTTCAAATCCAACGAGTTATTGACCTATGAATCTGCTGCTAAGCATGCCACTCATCAGTAATGCCTTGTCTAAACAATGTCAATTCTATTTGGCACACCGCACACTATACAATGATGAACACACAAAACTCGAGACTAATATCTTCTCTAAACATTGGCAAGTCTCCACCAGGAGTATCTACGGTTATTGGAAAATGAGAACTGCCGCAGGCAATATGAAAAAGGATCATTACCGTTCAAAAGGATATACTTTTGTCCCAAAGTACAGAATATGGCCAGCTTAAAAATTGACTTCACATTAAGAAGTTAAAATATGTTCCAAATACGACAAGGAAAATGAGAACTTATGTGTACCTCAGCCAAGCAATGAAACAGGCAATAAAACATTACGAAAACATTGAGAAAAAGAACACAATGACTAAAGGACAAAGAAACAAAAGAAAGAAGCCAAACTAGGGTCATTCATATACTCTTAGAAGCACTACATCAGCTGGGACTCCATTCCCCCTTTTACCCCTACTTCCTCATCCCTTCCCACTTCCCAGCATCAAAGGCAATGATAAATGGAGACATAATACAAGTGTAACAAAATGCTGACATACCTGTCAGACAAGTTCTCAACAGCGCTTTCTTGTGTTGAGCATGCTGCTAAAGCTTCATCAACCGAAGACAGTGGTTTAACTTCAGAAGGTTCATCAACCGAAGCTGAGCTGCTAATGAATGAAGATAACAAGGGATCAGGATCTGCACTGGTGGAAGAAACCAAATGAGAGGATCCCCTGAGAATGGATTGTAGACTTCCTTCTCTCAGCTCTTTTCTTATAATAGAAAGAGTTGAATTAGGTCCACCCCTTCGAAATCGTCTCTTGCGCTGAACCTGTTACACAGTCGATGAAATATAATAACTATATGGAGTCTAGCACTAAAAACAGACAGAAGAGAGATGCTTTATAGTTCTAAGAAGAGCTTGTGAACACAGAAAAGGCTTCATATTCAAATCCCAGATAAGCAAACAAAGAAAAAGCACCAGAAGGATACCTTCAGTATATTTCCATGTTGCTGCGTAATATGGCCAACCAAATTTGTCCCGACCCTTTTAGCACAAACGGGGCACATCTGCATGTACATATGTGTTGTCTAAGTCAACGGATAACACAGACGCATAAACCAGATATTTTCATTGACATTTAATAGGAGAAGTGCCACAGGATCACTTTGGGTCATGTTTACAGCATCCTTGGCACTAGCTACATATGCAATTCAAGCTTGAAGCATTTAGATATAATAATGTCTGTAAACATATGTCGAGATACAAAATATCAATCATACTAGTGATGATCTTTTTCTTTTTGCACCTAAGAAGTCGGAAACAATTGTCATGGAAGGAATCAAGGATAAGTCGTGTTGGGACATGGGCAAAGTTAAGATAATTGCTCTCAATACCCTGAATGATGTGGCTAGCTTTTCATTATCAGATTGCTTCCCTACTCCCCATATTTTCCTGTTTATATTTCTATTTCTTTTGAGCGATAAGAGTTCTAACACCAGAGTGTTACCACAAACCTAAAGTGAGATTATAGCCTCATAAGATAAGGAAAAAAAACTTAATATTCCTGTGTACATTTTCTAGCAAAGCTGGCCCAAGCACCAACTCAGGTTGTACTTCTTAAGTCTATTTGGAATGAGATGGTGACTATTAAGTCACAGTTGACTTTCTTTCTTTTAATATGGTTTGCCCACCCCCCACCCCCCAAACTCCCTGCTCAAGAGTCAATACTCAATAGTGGTCCTTACCCACTTTGCTCCCTTGGTAACTCGAATACTCAACCTTAGGGTAGGAGGTGAGAGGATCCTCTCCACTAGGCTAAAGACCTCCATTTCAAACCTTTCCTATCCTTCACTATGGCCATGAATCAGAGAACTCCAAAAATGAGCCAAAGCACTCGAGAGCCTAAACATTTCCTTTTTCCAATGAAAACTATGAGGCAGATTACATGGTTTCAAAGGAGGAAAAGAAAAGGCGGGAGGTAGCTGGTATCCGCTGGCGCTGCATTAGTCGAGTTACCGACCTCCACCATTGGATAACCAGAAAAAAGAACTGAGACTATAAACAGTTCTAGGAATATTAAACATTGACTGAGATATTAATTGCAACAACCAGAGCAGGGGGTAAACCTACTATGATGTAAGCATGAAGCATTGATGCACCTAATGCTCGAATAAAGCATCTATAGCTTAATTCCCTCCACAATCAATATACAAGGCAACAGAACAAGAAGCTATTTTCTTCTTCTTCTTCTTCTTCTTCTTCTTCTTTTCCTTAACATAAGTAAGAGAAATAAAGAACTACTATCCTGAAGCTTTGAATTGTGAAGTTCAGAGCCTCTACTATATACACATTACATTGAAAAGGATAAGCAGAAATGCAGCATAGAAGTTAGAAGATTAATAAAGTCCAAACTTCAACATTTTTCTGCATATAAGACAGTCTTGGGAGTAAAACTTCTCAAGATGATAGCCCAGCCAATGAATTCAGCTATGTCTCAATGCCAATATGATTGCTCGATTAAAAGGAAATAAAGAAGAAATAAGTAAAGAGCTGTGCGTATACTATACCCCATTCTTAGCCTCAATAGCATGCTCTTCATCAATATGACAGCAAAGGCCAACAACATCAAAATCCTCGCCACAAAATGGGCACAGGAACTCCGGCCTTGACTCCTCTTCACCCTCATACTCTTCTATTATATTATAGAAGTCTGCACAATACAACCCAACTTCAGTCACAAAATCCATAAATAATCCTTTGTGACAATTCAAACAAACCACAAAAGAGAAAACACAAAACCAAGCAGTACAAATGTAATTCCTTTGTCTTTTTTCTTTTTAATCGGGTAGACATATTGGATATCACCTCAAATTACAAAAACTCCTTCTGTCACAAGAAAGATGGCACCTTTAATATTATTTGGGAGCAAACAAGTACTATTATCGTCTTGAACATCTTAAAGATACTTATAGAAAAACTATGAATTAAATGAAATCAACAATTAATACCCAAATCCACCAAAAATAAGACACATGGACCTCATACTCTGAACCAGCTGTTCGGGCAAGCGAAAAAAGGGAAGTAAACAATATATTAACTGAACTCCATTCGAAACAAGAACCCAGAAATGCAAATGTCAAGTCTCCTCTTCGATTTATTCATTTTTCTAGCAAAACATAGTTCCACTTGACCTAATCTCACAAACTATTTCTTCATTCAAAGAAAACACTCTTACTATTTTAATTTTTTTCATGTTAAATAATCTATAAGCATATTTACAATAAACTATTAAATTCTAATTTAGAGGGAGTAAGGAATACATACACACTACCCTCCCTAAACCCCACTTGTGATCTTACACAAGGTATGCTGTTGCTGTTTGTTGTTCATTCTAAGTAATTCAAACTGACAATGATTTTCTTGGACCTCATAGTCTACCCCCTTTATTTCTTCAAGGAAAGAACACTGAGTAAGCCAAAAGAGAAGAAAACACTAAACCCCAAACACCATAAACTAAAACCCAGGTTTGCAAATGTCAAGTTTTCCTTCTTTTTTTCCCCCAGAAAATGTAAGTTCCCATTCACATTCTTTCATTTTCTCAACCTCAGCTCAAAAACTAATTCCTCCTTCCAATCCCCCCAACCCCACAAAAATTTACTATTTTCCAATGATATCCAGTATCTACGCATATTATCTAAAAGACTAGATAAAATTAACCCTCACACTAGCCCAACGGGCAACCTTAGTAGCTCAGTTTCTAAACCCCTAACACCATAAACTAAAATCCAGAATTACAAATGTAAAGTTCCTTTTTTTCCCCAGAGATGTAAAGTTCCCTTTTACATTCTTTCATTTTCTTAACCTCAACTCACAAACTAATTCCTCATTGCAATCTCCCCTCCCCCCCCCCACCCTCCCACACACACTAAAAAAGACTTTCTATTTCAAATCCTATCTATACATACATTATCTTAAACATATTAGACAAATTGACCCTCACACTAGCCCAACGGTCAATCTTAGTACCTCAGTTAATAAAAATCCAAACTTTCACCTTATCGATGAGTGTTCGATTCTCCACTTAATAATTTCCCCTTCCCCTAATCTCCCTCCTCCACCCCCAAAAATTAAAAATCAACCAAACTGAAAATGGAAAGTTAAGTGAGATAACACTAACCTGATCGAGATTGGTGACGTCGTGAAGAAGTAGAAAGACGAATCCACGAATCAGAATCCATGAAATTATCCCAAATTTTTTTTTTCAAAAAGATTAAAGCTTAAATCTTTAGAAAATGTTCAAGAAATTGCATTCCCAAATACTAAAATTTCTCAAAGATCAAAACTTTGTTATAAATTTTTGAAAACCCTAATGAGAAATTTGGAAATTCTTCGCGAAGTTTCGTGGAAATGGGAGGAGAAAATTAGCAGAAAGAGCCTCCAAATTATCACCGGTAACAAGTGTTGGAAATTTATATAGAATTTTGAGTTATAAATTAAGGCTTGAATTCGGTATTTAATTACGAAATAACCATCATACCACTTGACAGGACATAATTGTGTCAATTTGACTCATCATGATGTGTATATTTTGTTGGAAAATATAAAACCTTGGTGAGCAAGTTTGGCCAATAGTGAACTCGAGTCAAATTGTGTGCACCTCGAGACTCTATGTTGTTTGTCATATTTTGATTTAACATGAAATTTTTAAAAAAATTAAAAAATTACACTAGACTTTGCTGTTTTTTGCTTATTTTGTGGTGTCTTTGTTGTTACTTTAGCTTTTTATGTTACTAAAATCATGAGTTTTTTTCTTCTTCTCAGTAATGTTTTTTTTTTTGGGGTGGTGGTGGGTGGTGGGGCATTTTTTTGCTGTTTTGTTGTTGGTTTACCAAGGTTTTTTTTTTTTTTTGGCAATTTTGCAGGTTTAAGTTGTTTTTCTTACCATTTTTCTGTCTTTTTTTTTTTTTTTTTTGCTTTTTTAGTGGTTATTTGGTAGTTTAAAGTCCTCAAGATGTGAAAAGGAAAGAAATGCTTAAATTGACTTGAATATCGATAATATCATAATTGAGCGTGGACGATAAATCACTTAAACTTCTAAGCGATATGGTTCCGATTAGTTGTTATATAGCAATCCACAATATCTAGTGTTTCAAAGAATGAAGATGCTTTAGTTTGAAAAATAGAAAATTGCTTATATTTTCGAATAAAAAAAACTAAAAATTTTCAATGATTCTTTATTTGTGTATGGTTCTCTGTCCTGTTTTTTTGGAAAAAGAAAAAAAATTGATCTAGATCTTGATTATTTTGTGAAGTTCAAAAAAAATTGAGTTTCAATTCTTTTTGGGTGTTGCTGAATATGGGAAGATGATGAGACATATTTGAGAGGGGCAAATTAGGGAGATAGGAGAGATAAAATCACTTTTTGGAAAAGCAACGTTACTTTTTTTAAGTAGAATAGACAGAAGTCTGAATTTTGTTACATTTTAAATATTAAAAGGATGTTTGTTGTTAACTATTATAGTATAAGGATGTAAGCTAAATCTTAGTCATAGTTAAAGGATGAATTTAGCCATTTTCTCTAATGAAATCCATGTGTTAGAATAATAACAATTGATTATTAAAAAAAAATCCATCATAGTTTTCCTTAGAAGCAAATCATAATTATATGTTACGTACCAAAATAGTTAATTAGCTCATTAAAAGAATCAAAATGAACTTTCAAGTTGAAATACAAATATTACTATTTAAAATTAAAATTTCATTTTCTTAATATATTATTTTGTTTTCTATAAAATGAACGTACGTATGTGAAATTAAACGTTAAACAATATAATGTAACAAAAAGTAAATGCAATCTCCACATTGATTATTACCAACAATAATAATATATATTTAATTTAATCACATAAGCAGAAACTAGGAAGAACAATAATATTTATATATTGATAGAGCTTTGGCTCACGAAAAATGTAACAAATAGTTCAAAAAATGGAAGAAAATCATGATGATTAGATACAATGAATGAAATTTCGAATAGTAATTAAATATGTACAACTTGGATGCAAAAATTAATCTAATAAAGACGATAACTACGACATTAACAAACAAGGATATACACAAATTTTATTCCTATCTTTACGAAGTTTAAGAGACTGTTTCAATCGACTTTGATAGATTTTTAAAAATAAGTATATGAGTAAATTTTGGAACCTATTTATTCATTAAAATAAGGAACTAACAAGTGTGCTCTCTTAATCCCTTAAAGCAACACTAAAAAATTATGAAACATTTTGGGATTTATCATATACTTAATAATATAAATGTATAAAGTAAAACACATGACACAAAGCTCTCGTAGCTCAGTTGGTTAGAGCACCCGTTTAGTAAGCGGGAGGTCTTGAGTTCGACTCTCAACGAGAGCATTTTTTTCATCCTATCGTCATTAGTTCGAAAGTCTAAACACGAATTTTCATTTTTTGAAAAAATTATCTAAAAAATATTAAAAGTCACAATAGTTGACAATTTAATTTAAGTTATATGAAAAAATCTACAGAACGTTTTTTTAAAAAATAAAAAATTGAAAGGTAACACATAAAGAAAAAGGTCATACTTAAAATCGTATGTATATGTTAATGATGGAGGTTAATAATTGTATTACATGGTAATGGTAGTAATAGTAGATAAAGGTGATGGTTGATGATAGCGATTATTGTTAATCATACGTGATTGATAATAACGACTGATCATTACAATAAATGACTATTAATAGGAGCCTTTGTGGCCCGATCGATATGTTTCAAATATCAATCAAAATAATTAAAATTTAAATATTTATCAACTATAAATAAATAAGCCCTCTGGCTGCCATAAATTAGACAGAAGGTGAAATCTAGATTTAACTATTTTAATCTTTCACATTTATCAACTAGTAAATAGTATTTTAATTAGCTAAACAATAATCATGTCGTCATTAACTTATAGTTATATAAAAACTTATATTTTACATAAATTTATTTTCCTTGTTTATACCAATCTATTTTCGAAACTTCAATGTCTATCCATAAACTAATTGGGATATCCAAATACTAAGAATAAAAATGTTATTTTATTAAACTTTTATAATTTTAAATACAAATTTTTTGTATTGTATGAAACACCATAAATAAGAGTTTAGAATATTTACTTACCATACTTAATTAGTTGAATTGAAGATTATTAATCAAAAGTATATACCGATACTTCCTCCATCTTAGTTTATACACTTTTCCAATTTTAATATTCAATTCTATTTTTTGATTGTAAATTTTTCATAGAGTTTAACTATTTTGAATTATTAATTATTATGACTTATAATAAATTTTATGTACTTTACAAATATACAGATTTTATCTCAAAAAAATTAAAGATTCAATACACATATTTTCAGATAAACTTAAACAGTCATAACTTTAAAAAAACGAAAAATATCATATAAATTGAGATGCAGAAAATAACTTATACTACTAAAAGAACACTTTTTATATAGTAAAAATATATATCGAAAGGCAATTAAAATAAAATAAAATAAAATTAGACATTAAGGGACTATTTGATATATGGAATAAGTAGAATTAAATTCATACCATATTTGATTGACGAACTATTGACTAATCCCTTAAAACTTAACATATTGTAAATTAATCAATGAATCGAATAGGCATAATACATAAATATACTTTTTAATATAGCCTTATTTTATATTTATGCGCTTCAATTTTGAGTGTGCATAAATAGACAATTAAATTTGTATAAAGTTGAATAAATAGACAAGTCCTACATGTCATAATATACGTAGCACATGACGTAGGATGTCATGCAGGATATTTGTGTTTATTTGTTTAACTTTATACAAATTTAAGTGTCTATTTATGTACATTCAAAATTAAAGGATATAAATATGAAATTAAATTAAATTAAAGGATATATTTATGTAATATGTCAATAGAATATATTTTATCAATCAGAAAAAAGTGAGTTCTACTAACACTAAAACTCGTAAAACAAATTTTAAAATCCGTAAGGTTTATTTAAAAATATTATAATAAACCCTAAATAACATCTAACTCCTAAAATAGAAATAACTAAAAAAATAATTTGTATAAACAATGATATAATTAATACATATATTACATAAATCAGAAATATCGGGTTCAAACCCTAACTATGTAATAGTTGATTTGGAGGAAAAAACTATACTTTTCTGCGCGCGAATTCAAATTTAATCGAGCACGAACAACATTCAAATTTAGTCCATGCACGAAAAGAAAGTTCTTTTTTTGCTCATCATGTATTATATATTTCTATTTGTTTCTTGATAATTAAAAATTGAAGAACAAAGAATCTGATGTCTACTTCCGGTGCATGTATGAACTCCGGCGAGTTTTCCGGCGAGTTTCCGACGTTCCGGTTGCTAGTGGTGGATGATGATACGTTATATTTAAACAACTTGGAACAAATGCTAAAGAATTGTCAATATGAAGGTATTCAATATTTTACCCAATTATTTTAAAGCAATATTTTTATCAAGTTCAATTTTTTTAATTTTTTTTTTTTTTGAGTTTTGAGTTTTTTTGGGAGAAATATGTTAGTCTAGACGAAGTCAAGATTTGAAATTTATGAGTTTTGACGTTAGAATGTTAGTGATTTTATTTCGTTTTAATTTAATATGTGTATATATTTAGTCGAGTTATTATTTAATAGAAATACATTGTTTGAGCAAAAGTTATAAGGTCCAAAGCCAGTGTTTCTAGCTCCGCCCCTAGTATAAGCCATTGAAGATCAATAAATCTCAAACTAGTAAATTGTAGGATTCATTGTACAACGATAACATATTCAATGTAATCACATAAGTGGAGTCTGGTGAAGGTAGAGTATACGTAGAGCTTACTCTTACCTTGAAGGTAAAGAGTTTGTCTCTAGTAACACTCGACTCAAGGAAAAGCGGATTCATTGTACAACAATAACATATTCAGTGTAATCACACAAGTGGAGTCTGGTAAGATAGAGTGTACGTAGACCTTACTCTTACCTTGGGAGGTAGAGAGGTTGTTTATGGTAACACTCGATTCAAGTGGAGTCTGGTAAGGTAGAGTGTACGTAGACCTTACTCTTACCTTGGGAGGTGGAGAGACTATATTTGGTAACACTCGACTCAAGGAAACGCATATCAACCAATTTTAGGCTAGTTGTAGATCGCGCAACCTAATGCACTATTCAGAGAGTTGAAGAGTTTCTTCTTTTGATGAATTTGGTTTTCATATATGTTTCAACTTATAATACTTTTTATATAGTTTCTAAATATGTAAATTTTGTTTCAGAAACTTGAAGATTCTATCTCTGAATCTGATATTAAGTAGACTTGATCCTCTTATTCTGAACCTCGCGAGTCGCGACATAAAATGGAATGGAGTAGAAGTTCTTTAGGTGATTTCGAAAATGACTATTGCAGAGATTGATCATGAACAGAATTTTGTTTTACTTACTTCTTTTCTTGTCCTCACAATTGGTTTCATTGTAATGGTTTCTTCTAGTCACCACGTGTAATCGAGCAGAGGATGCATTGTCATTGCTACGCGATAACAAAAACAACTTTCACTTGGTTATAATCGATGTCCACATGCCAGACATGGATGGTTTTGAACTTCTTGAGCATATTGCTCTGGAGATGAACCTGCCTGTTGTAAGTGAGTATCCTGTTTCATGTAATACAAACTAAACGTTCGTTTCTAAGTTTAGAAATGCTGATCTTTTGTTCTATTTGTGTTTGGATAGTGATGTCTGCAGATGATAGTCGAAGTGTAGCTATGAAATCTGTGATTCATGGTGCACATTATTGTCTTATCAAACCGGTGAGCATGGAGTCACTACAGAACATTTGGCAACACATTGTTCGACAAAATAAGAACGAGTGGAAGTTCAAGATTTTGGATCAATCAGGAAATGTGGAACAACAGAAAGAAGTTGAGTATTCGTGTGTAACTAATGAAGGGAGGTTGAAAAGCTCAAAGAAGACAAACGCGGAGGAATATGAAATGGAAGAAAGGAGTGATACAACCACATTGAAGAAGGCACGTACGACTTGGTCACCAGAACTTCATAGAAAGTTTGTAGAAGCTGTCGACTTTTATGGAATCGACAGTATGAACCACTTCACCTTTCTTTTGGATATTTTTACAAAAACTTAACTTTATTGACGTAACTGATCTATGTATGTTGTTCAAATTGTCTGGTTATCTTGCATCAGAAGTTTCATAATAATCATACACTATACCCCTGATGTGTAGTAGTCTTGTTTTCATGTTTTGTGTTTCGTTTTGCATTTACATGATCTCGTGCTCACAATTGGTTTCCAGATTTGTTTAGTTAGTTTCTACCGCGAGAAGTAGATAGATATCTGTTAACTTTATACATGATAGAATGAGTTCTTACCAGCTGAGTTATCGTTATAACCAAGTTTCCGTCTGGTCTTATGTCTTCTCTCTTCTTCCTGATTTTGTTGGTAACGTGTATGGGTTAGCGACCTCATTTGAGTAGTGTGATTCCTCATCAACGCAGAGCTAGTCCGTACCTGAATCCCATGCTTCTGTCTCTTCATTTGTTACGATACTAGAAAATTGTGTAGAAATGATGAATCTGTCGAAAACATGTCTACTATACAATGAATCAACAGTCAGTATTATCTTCTGTGTATTCCTTATTGTCTTAACTCTATCTACACATACAGAGGCAGTTCCCAAGAAAATTCTGGAGCGGATGAATGTTCCGGGGCTAAAAAGAGAACAAGTTGCTAGCCATCTTCAGGTACATTTTCCCCATTTCAAGAATGTAGTGTATATTCATGTTTACGAAACCTTTTTTTGGTGAACGATTTCATGTATCTTGCAACATGTATCAGTCGAGATGTCCCCTGATATCTTCACTAGTTAGTAGATCGAAACAATGGTTAAAATAACTAGAATATAACACAATGAAACCAGATGATCCATATAGGTGACACTGGTTAGTTGCTTGATCGATTAATTGAGTACTTGTTAAGAGGCGTGGTCGATTGATTGCTTGAAATACTCATGTAGTGACAACCATTTTCTGCAGAAACACAGACTGATTCAACGGAAGAATCAGAGTGGACAGAATAATGCTTGGATGGGACACTCGGAAGCAACCATTGGTACAATGTCTAACCGTTTTCAACCTCTTGCACCTCTTAGTCAATTTTCCGCTCAAAATCTTGCCATATGGGGTAGGCCTGCAACAAATTCTCCGATGTTTGTTCCTTTAGCAGACCAGAGAAACCATTTTAGCTTTGAAAATCCTATGTTGAGATATCAAGGTCAGCAACAGATGAACAATCGAAATAACTTGCTTTATGGAATCCCAACAGCTGTGGAGCAAAATCCGTCCTACTTGGGAATGAATATGCCAGTAGGACGGATTTCTCAACCACAGTTACAAGCTCATGATATGCTAAGAGAATCCAACAAGTTCCTATCTCAGAATGGTCTCGTTCACAATCCACGAGATAGTATGTACAATCAGGTTCCTCGAGCATCATCTTCAGCGATAGACTGCTCATTGAATCAAAACATATCGTTTGCAGGAAGCAGCTTCCCTATGAGTGGTAATTCAGCAGTGTCAACAACTAAGGAAGATGTTAACTCTGATGATATTTTCAATGAGCTGTATCAGAAAAATGTTGGATCAACCCTGAACACGTCTTATCATTCTAGTATACACCACGAAACTAATGTAAATTGTAATACTCCCATCGTAGAAGCAGTTCTCTCTAGCGGGCAAGAAATTGGACATGTTAATCCTGTGTATCGTTCTCATGTTAACGCTGAAAGATATCCCAGCTCAAGCTATCAGAGTACAACAATTCCTGAGACATTTGATCAAGAGGACCTCATGAGCGCCATGCTCGAGCAGGTTGGTCTTAATTTGTTATCTTTACATCGCTTCATTACTAGTTCCTATGTTTTCTCGAAGTCTTTTAGTCCTTTCAAAGGTTATAGACAACTTCTCGTACTCTTCCTTTTCCATAGTATCTGCTTTGATACGCTTTTCCTTGAATCGAGGCCTATCAGAAACAATTTGATTACCTTTTGAGGTAGAGGTAAGGTTTGCATACACTCTACCTTCCTCAGACCACACTTGTGAGATTACACTGGGTATGTTGTTGTTGTTGTTTTCGTACTCTTATCTAAGATGAGGTTTAGTGGTGCAATATGGTCAACGAGGATTCATATAATCATCCCCCGACTTGCTTGAGCTTATAACTCCCATGTTTTACTAATTCGAATTAACTTTTTTGTACCAGCAACAACAAGAAAGTGATGAACCGGTTGAGTATGCTGAGTTTGGTGATGACAATGAGGATGCATTAGAAAATTTTCCTAACATAAGATGTGAAGAAATTCCGTTTTTCGTTCACTAAAGCTAAAAATTAGCTTCAGTGAACCAATGAAACTCCGTTTTTCATTCACTGAAGCTAATTTTTAGACGCTGAATTTAGGTTTTGAGCAAATATTTGCACTCTAAACTAGAATAGTTTTGATTTTCTCTCTCCTTTCTGGATTGATTTTAGTGTTCAGAATTGAATTTAGAATTTCCTTAGTTTGTTATTGAGCTTCAACTGAAATCATTACTTTATTTATCAAAGAAAATTATAATATTCTTTTATAATTGGGGATGTTATAACACATATAATAACATTTGATATTTAAATATAGTTAGTGAAAATGATAATCTCGTTTTCTCTTTTTTTTTTAAAAAAAATAATAAGAAAAATATGTTCACAAAATAATCCTCAATTATGAAAAGGAATATGCTTCTACTGTTGCTTGCTTAACCACGTGATGAATACATCCAACAAAAATGAGACAAATTTTACTATATGATTCACATGTATTGGTCTGTTGTCTGATAATATAATATAAATAATAATACAGAGTAAAAATATCTAAAATTTATTATTTTTTTCACAGGTTTTATATCTCAATTATTAAAATGTTCCATTCCTTGTCCAACACATTGATCAAATGAGTTGCATACACTATTAATTCAGAAAAAGATGGTTCAGTACACAAAACATTCTAACTCACAAAAATTAAGAAATTATAACATAGATGAACTATCTAATACAAATATTAATAACTGCTTCCACGACTCACAACTCAGACACGTTATAAATCACACAAAGTCAATGAACGCAACTTAAATTAAAATAAATTTAATTGAGATTAAACTACCAACACAATCATAAAGTCTACATTCTTATGAGCTCTCAAATTGATTTAGCTCTTTTTCTCATTCTAGATTCTACTCTTAAACCTATCCCCTCTCTTACTCTACCGACCCAGAAAAAGGTACTACAAACACAACATTAAGTACAACATTCTCTTCCTCTACTATGCATAAACAGAACCACATGAAAGAGCCATCAACAAGAATGCTGCTTGTTCTTCTTCACCTAACTTTCTTCTGTGTGTAGAGTTTGATCTTGGTCTTTGCAAACCAACTTCTCGATCAAAATGCAGTAATCGTTTCTTATATGGAATGCATTCGTTCTTCACTATTACATTACTCGTACTTTCTCCACTGCTGCTTGTACTGCTACTGCTATTGCTATTGCTATTGCTACTCTGGTTCTGTTGATGATGATTAACAACGCTCTTATTCGAAGATTTCTTTGGTTTCTTGTCATCTTTGTTCAATCCCAGAAGAGCTCTTCTCTTCTTCCTGCTCCTTATTCCACACGCATTACACAATGACTGCATTCGCCATCATGATCAAATCATTAGATTCAAGTTCTTTCGAGTAAATTCAGACACCCTATGATAAAACATGTCGTAACTCACAAGTAAAAGATCATTTTCGTACAATCACATTCTCAAAACCTAACACATTTACAAGCCGAGTTGAGACTAAAGACCAAAAGGATCAACACTAGCCACTAGGTACTATATCCAAACCACCTTCATCAAACTCGTGGCTTCTTCATAGGTTCAGTTATGTATATTTTAAATCTTACTTAAGCCACTAAGACCAAAACCTATTGCTCAAACTCTTCAAAAAAGACACTAAGGACATGTTCAATCATCCAAAAGCAGTGCATATTCTAAATATCAGTGATGCAACATTTCGGACAGTCTAAGCATCGTATCCAAAACAACAAGCACAAATCTCTAACACAATTCTACAATAAGTAATCCTTCTATATATACAACTTTCAACTAATTTTCGACAATAATCGTTGTTTAACTATTCATATAACAATTATACAAATCAAAATACCATTTCAAGCTCAATCAAACACTCATATAAGATGAAACAAAACAAACAACACGATCAAAATTGACAAGTAAAATAAGACACTAAGGGCATGTTCAATCATCCAAAAGCACTGCACTTTTTAGATATCGGTGAGGCAACATTTCAGAGCGTCAAAGCAACGTATCCAAAACGACAAGCACAAATTTCTAACACAATTCTGCAATAAGTAATCATTCTATAAATACAATTTTGAACTAATTTTCAACAATAATCATTGTTTAACTATTCATATAACAATAATACAAGTCAAAACACCATTTCAAGCTCAATCAAACACTATCATATAAGATGAAACAAAACAACTACACAATCAAATCGATCAAGTAAAATAAGACCAAATTACTGACCTTAGGTCCAGCAGGTCCACCTCTCCACAGAGGAGTTTTTGTGGTTCCACAATCAACACAAGTTTTTTGGTTAGCCTCTGATGAGACCCTTTCTGGGGTTTGATTTTGCCCAATCATCTCTCCAGTTTCTTGAACCTAAAAAATACCATAGAGAACAAGTTCATATCAAACACTAATCAACAAATTAAAGGGATAAATTACAATCAAATGGCATAATAACTCACTTTGTCACCTGTATCCACCATTGGATTAACCACTTCTCAACTATCACAGCTCAAATTTACTAAACCCAAATGATAAAACGAAAAAAAAAACAGCTGAATGAAGAACGTTTATCCCCAAATTAGCAGGAAAAAAAACGAAAATCGAAGAAAACAACACTTTGATTAACCACTGTTCAACGATCACAACTCACAACCAAGTGTTCTGTACCAGAAACTAAGCACAACCCAGATGATAAAATGAAAAAAAAAATAACAGCTGAATAAAGAACTTTTATCCCCAAATCAACAGAAAAAACTCCTTCAACATCAGCTAAAACTCAAGAAAATGAAGAAAAAAACACCTTGATCAACCACTGCTCAACGATCACAACTCACAAACAAGTATTTTTCACCAAAAACTAAGCACGACCCAGATGAAAAAACAGCAAAAACTAGCTGAATAAACACTTTTTTCCCCCAAATTAACAGAAAAAAATCAAAAAAACTACCTCCACCTCAACTAACAAGCTCAACTTCAATACTCAAAATGAACAAAAAACTCAATAAACTGAAGTTTCAGCTTAATAAAAACTGAAAACTAAGAGGATATAGACTAACCGACATGAAAAGAAAAAAAAAACAGAGGCTGCGAGAATGATAGAGAAGATAATGATGAACGGACAAAAATGAAAAAAAGAGTCTGTAGCCGAAAAAATATAAAATTTGAGGGGTTTATAAGGAAACTGAGTACGGAAAAACCCTAGAAGATCGGCAGATGAAAAGACTAAAATACCCTTTTCTGAAAATTTTGATTTAATACTCTTACCCGCCAAAAAAAAAGATAATTGGGTTTTAATCGAAAACGGCGCCATTAAAATTTTGGTATTTGCCGCTCAACTCCAAACTAGGATTTTTTTCCACTAGTTCGGTATTCGTTTTGGAGTCGGATGAATTTAATTCGTATAAAAAACATTATAATTGAACTTAAAATATCTGATTAAGAATTACTGTAAAATATTCTTTGTTTAAAGATTAATAGAAATCAATGAAAATTGAATTATCGTATTAAGCAGAAATATATTGCCCCAAACTTACAAAAGTATGATATTTGATATTTATTTGTAGTTTACGAAATCAAATTTTGAAAATAACGAATTGAATATTGAATGTACATCTCATTCTATGATATGTATTTATCTGGATGACTGGAGCTCACTTTTAAATTCAATAGCTCGACTATAAGAAAAGTGAAGGAAGAGGAGGGGAAATTGTATTTATCGGTATATAGTACCATTGAAGAATAAGGCAAATTAATACGAAACTAAACAGCTAGCTTTTCGATATTAATTAAAAAGATCTCATATTCAAATTTCAAAAAAATATAATAAAAAAAGGGAGTGGGTAGGTACAAATAAAATCAATTAAAAAGTGTAGTTAGTTCCCAAAATTTATGCAAACATGTAGTCAACACACCTAATTTGTTATATTTGTCTATTAGTACTAGTGCTATTACAAGCACCTTAAATTGAGAATATTCTAGCCAACTCTTAATGGACCTTTTTGTAAGGTTGGTGTACTCCAAATTAATATAAAGTAATATTATTTATTTTATTTTGATACCTTTTTAAACATCTTTTAAAGAGTTAGAAATAAGATTTAGCTTAATTTTATTGTTGTATTTTTACAACTTGGATGATCGTTGGGATAAGTAACAAATATTTTCTAGATTGTAATCGAAATCTCAAAGACGTATCTTAATTAAATTAAGGTCCGATTAGCACTAAACTCTTTTTTTTGTAATTTTTTACATTTTCTGATTTACGTGACATCCGAACATCTCTTAGTCTCAACTACATGGTAAGCCAAAAAGTTGTACAAAATTACAAACAAAAATAACGAAATAATTATAAGACGTTAATTTAGTTAAACTATATCACTGAAAATTCGATCATATTCTAGAGGATATTTATGCTTCATCCCAATGATCACGAATAAGTTATAATAGCACATAATCGTGCTTTAAATTTAGTCATAGATATTCACTTAAATCAAATTAAAAGACTTATTTATATATCATGCATTTAAATAAATTAACACGCACAGTTTATGTTTCAAATATTGCATAATTAGATAAATAAAACGTAATTAGATGTAAACGTAACTACAAATTTGTAATTTTGTGGTATCTATCTAAAGTTTCTTTTTTTTAAAAAAAAAAAGGAAAAGTAAAAAAAAAAAGTGTCTACTTAAAAGTAAAAGGAAAAAAAAAAAGAAAAAAAATGAAGAGGAAAGGTGTATACAAAAAATGTCAACTATGTGGTACTTGAAATAAACAGCTTAGAAAAGAACAAAATAAACTAAATAATCAATGGAAAATAACTTTTTATGATTTGTTAGACTTACGCATTTGTTATAATCTTATACACTGTAAAAAATATTTCATATACATAGATTATGGAAAAGGTAAAATATATATAAATTTTACCTATATATTTTTTGAAATATAAAAATTACTTCTGATATACACGTATATTTTAAGTGAATTTTTATAGTAAATATAATGCAAAGTTTTAATCAAATTTATTATGAATATGAGTTTGTCTCGACTTATTTGGGACGGAAACATTTATATACACACATTATTAATAAAGGTGTGGCACTCATAAATGAGAATCCAAAGATGATAAGGCCCCTAAAATTGCTATGTATAATTATGAGAAGGAAAAACAACTCACTTTTTGATTCTATTTTTGTCAAAGTGTGACCAAATTTGTATCGTTTACGATATTGAATTAGCAAAGTCTATTAGTTTTGGGTCAAATTTATTGAGAAACTTACGTAAATATATTATAATTAAAAAATATTTATTATTTATAGTAATAATATTTCTTTTTCACTTAATCACTTTTAATTTATTTATAATACGAGTTAAATTCATATTACAAAAGAACAATGTTTTATTCTTATATAATACAAATTTTAATGATAGATAATTCATTTATCACACATTTTAATACATTTATAATACAATGTGTTAATTTTTTACCAAACAAACATAATATATTTTAAAAAACAATTATAATTCATACATAATTCACTTTTAATACATATTACATTTAAACATAATATTATTATAAATGGTAATAAATAAAAAGTATTGCTAAAATTAGTAATTATTTATCAAATTTTACCAATTTATGTAATTTTTCCAAATTTTTTATATGTATTGGTCTTTAAAACTTTATTTAATATGTTCAAATTATAAAATTTTAAAAACAATATTTTCCGAGGATTAGAATCTGAAAAAAAAATATTTCAAAGTCTTGAATGTGGTTTTGATAGTGAGCCTATTCAATACAATGATATTATACAATCAGAAACTATGAGAATAATGCTAATACTATTGATAAGCAAGGAGAAACCAGTTTAATAGAAATTTTAAATTAATACGACTAAACTTTGAATAGTGAATACATAAAGTAAAAGAGAATGGAGGTATATGAGTATGGTATGTGTACAATAATAATATAGTCAATATAATCTCTCACGTAAAATCTAACTAAACTGAAATATAATGTACCTTTATGGGTAAGAGACAATGTGGTATGTGTGAGACAAATTTTGATATGAAAAATTTATGTCTATAATTAAGGGGTAGAATTAGTCCAAGTATCTAATTCATTAACCACATAATTAACAGATAAGCTTTATCCTAATTGCCTCAACTTCATTTGTTAGAAATCCAAATGAAGGATACATAACAATAGGATTATCCAATCCATGCAAATACCGACCTTTAATCATATATTTCGAGTTTAAACTACGAATAAAAAAACATTTATTTTTTTAAACATATTCTATACGATGGGACTTCATATTACTTTGTTAGTAACAAAATAACTCATTTTTTTTTGGTTCGATTGGTTTAATGCAAATAAAAAAGACATCATTTTCAGTTAAAATTCTATATAAACATATAACTCGAGGCGATTCAGATTGAATATGAAAATTTTTGTTTGAGATTCTAACCGGTAGATATCAATTTTTTCCTTTGTCTTATCGTTAACTAAGTCATGATACTAATTTAAAGATTTGTAGGTCTTGCAAGATAATAACAATTCAACGATTAAGAACAAATAATTCTAAGTTTATTTATGTAAAACAAAGATAAAAGATAAGACATGTAGAATTGTATTATTTTCTTGATAAAGTGAAGTATATAATTGTGCTAATAATGAGAAAACATATATACTTCAACATTATTTATGGACTATTATAAATCTATGTTGATTAGACTCTTCAATAATGTCAACGAATGCGTGTCGGATTTTGAAAAATCCAACACGGGTGCGCCATTGGAAGTGAGAGAGTCCGCGCAACTTAGATTATAATTATAATCTACTCTTCTTCACTGGTCCCATTTCCTTTGCCTTCGCCCTCAACAAATGTTTTTGTATTTTCCCAGTAGCAGTCTTTGGCAATGGTCCAAAAACAACTGATTTTGGAACCCAATACTTAGGCATTTTCGATCGACTGAAGTTGATGATATCGTCAGCCAACTTTCGTTGATCTGTATCCTTCAAATCAGGCTTCAACGTCACGAATGCACATGGTGACTCACCCCATTGCTCGTCGGGCCTTGCAACTACAGAGACCTCGAGTATTGCAGGATGTAAGTAGAGGATGTTTTCGACTTCTACACTACTTATGTTCTCACCTCCTGAAATGATGATGTCCTTTGATCTGTCTTTGATTTCTATGTATCCGTCTGGATGTTTAACTGCAAGATCACCCGAATGATACCAGCCTCCAGCAAAAGCTTCCTCGTTAGCTTTCGGATTCTTCAAGTAACCTTTCATTACAATATTACCTCTGAAGACAATCTCCCCTATTGTTTTTCCATCTGCTGGAACAGGTTTCATGTCGTTTGTACTGACAACGTCTAAATGCTCTAGACCAACGTATCTGACACCTTGGCGTGCTTGTAGACGTGCTTGGATGTCTGGAGGAAGTAAATCCCACTCGGGCTTCCACGTGCATAGAGTGGATGGACCATAGGTTTCAGAAAGGCCATAAGTGTGTAAGACACGGAAACCACGTTGTGACATTGCAGCAAGTACAGATGGAGGAGGAGAAGCCCCAGCTGTGCTTACGTGCACAAGACGAGGCAGAGGAAGGATAGTCTCCTCTTTTGGGGCGTTAACTATGGTGTTGAGTACCACCGGTGCAGCAGAAAAATGAGTCACACCAAGATGCGCTATGGCTGAATAAACAGCCTTAGCGGTTACCTACATGCAAGATAATCGAAATTAAAACTTCAAATATACTAAGCAAAATGAAAGACAATACAATCAAAGTCGGATTTCATAATAGTACCCAATGTTATTGCCCCTGTCCATTCTACATGTCAGAGTTACGCGTTATGGTGAAAGATAAAACAATTACACTTGCATTCATTTATGTTAACTCTAATTACAATCGGGCAGAAAAAGAAACAACGAATTACCTGTCTAAGACATATGTTAGTCCCACAAACCGTAGCAAGTGTCCAAACGAAGCACCAACCATTACAATGAAACAATGGTAGAGTCCAAAGATACACAGCTCCCTCTGGCATACTCCAAACCACCGCAATACTCATAGCCATAATATAAGCGCCACGATGGTGCAACACCACTCCTTTAGGACTAGCTGTTGTGCCTGAAGTATATCCCAAAGCAATGGTTTGCCATTCATCCTCTGGTGCCTTCCACGTAAAGTCTGGATCACCAGTTTCTACGAATTTCTCATATTCAATTGCCCCTTTCTCAAGAGCATATTGAACCGGCGTTGGATCACAGTTCTTATCAGCAATCACAATCAACAGCGGAGCATTAAAGTTTCCTTTACTGTTATTTTCCCATACTCTCAACGCTTCCTCAGCCAACGAAAAATACTCTTGATCCACCATGACAATAGAAGCTGAGCAATGTCCCAAAAGAAAACCAATTGTTTGCGCATTTAAACGAACATTCACAGCATTTACAACAGCTCCAGCCATTGGAATTCCGAAATGAGCTTCATACATAGCCGGGACATTTGGGGCAATAACTGCAACCTATCAACAAAGCAAGTTAGTAGAGCAACAACATATACAGGGGCGGCTCAACATTATTGGACGCCTAAATTTATTATTCTAATTTTTTGGATGCAAATTATAAGTGGATTATGGGAATACAATGTACGTAGATGTTGCATCTAACTCGTGAAAATAGAAATGTTATTTCCGAAAGCGCTCGTATCAAGTACAACAAAGAACTTACTATATCATCCATGGGAATACAAACAACAATACATTTTATTAAATGAACAAGAAATATTAATGTCCATAACAAACTAATTGGAAGTTTCTGCTTTTCTTCTATGTTCATTTAATATGTTGAGACAAACTGCAAAAAAAATAAAAAAATAAAGACGGTGTATACAATTAAAAATAAATAAATAACAATAACAATAATAATAATAATAATAATAATAATAATAATAATAATATCCTCTAGATCCAAAAACATGACATGTAAAATTTTAATTTCTTGTTCATTCTGTTAAGGTCATATGGAACTATTTCTTTATTTATTTTGGTTTCAAGCTTGATTTTTGGTGTTTGATATCTATATTAAATTTGAGTAAATACGGATTTAAAGTTCGACTAATTCAGATTCGCGTACATGGAGGTATGGTGACTCTATTAAATCGATCTAGTATAATTTTTAAGAAAAAATATTTTTATATTTTAGATAAGTAATTATTGATCTAATCACGATGTGTTTATACCAAACCAAACTAATTAATCATGATTATGTGAATGTAAAGTGTACATGGACATACATGCCTCTATTGATTCGATATAAATACTCGATGAAATCGTAAAAATTAGAAAAAGTAACTGAAAATTTACCGTGCTTCCAAAGGTGACGGAGTTTTTAGTTAAAGCAGAGGCTAATTGACGGCAACGCCGGTAAGTCTGGTGCCATGTGTACTCAACGGAGCCGTGAATTAACGATTTCCGATTAGGAAATACAGTCGCCGCCCTCTCTAAAAACGATAACGGAGTTAACGCCGTGTAGTTCGCCTTGTTCCTGGGAAGATCATCAATATCTCTCTCCGGAGCCATTTTCTCTCTCTATAAAACACACTCTCTCTATAAAACACACTCTCTCTCTCTCTCTCTCTAAAAAAAACAGAGCCTCTACACAAATCCAGGGAAATTAACACTATTTATATTTATATAGAGAATATATCTTCTAATTATAGAAGGTTTGTCTCTCTTATCTTTTTATCTTAAATATATATATTCTAGTCTGTGGCGGCTGAGCTAGGATTTTTAATAAAAAGATTTAAAATTTGAAAAACTAAACATATGAACTAGTTGAAGAGGTTTGAAAGATTTAAAATTTGAAAAATTAAACATATGAACTAGTAGAAGAGATTTGACTATTACGATATATAAATAAAAAATAATATTGATTTTATATAAATAAAATAATATTTTCCATTCAAATGGGTTCAGATGGAACCCCTAACAGAAGGTTGACGCCGTCCCTGATTGCGGTAATGATATCTCATAGACAATCTCAATTAGACTATGCTTTTATTACTCCGAACTCATTTGTTTTGTAATTTTATACATATTTTTGGTTTACATGATATATTTCATGACTCACGTAGTTAAGACGTGTAAGAGATATTTAAATATCACGTAAGTAAAAAAAATATGTAAAAATTATAAAAAATATATTCATAGGTCTTAGAACATAAATTTACTTAAAGTATATCTTTAAAATATCGGCTATTATCTAGGGATGATTATGTTTTATCCCAATAAAAAGGGGATATTACTTTGTTCATATCAATTCACTTTCATATAAAGTCTAAGAATTTTACTATAAAAAAAAAGTCTAAGAAATTTACTGGAAAAGAAAAAGTCTAAGAAATTTACTAAAAAAAAGTCTAAGAAATAACTATTTTAAAAATTTGTTGTTTATAATATGTGAGACAAGAAAATTTTATTGATAGTGAAATTAATGTTTAAAGATAAACTATTACTAAATAAAAATTATATTTTAAAAATCGACTAAAAAGAAAATCAGTTATATAAATTGAAATCGAAAAGGTACAACAATAATTTCAATTTTAAACTTTAAATTAATGATGGAAGGATTCTTCTTTTTTCTCATTGAAACAATTAATTTAAATTGGGACACATAAAAACTCATCAAGTAATACACATTTTACCAAAAAGAGTAATTCATAAATTTAATTCAAAAATCATATTTTATATATAGAAGATTCTCCAATATCTAATTGATTTGATTAATTTAGATTTGAATGATATAAAACTCATCTAGTGATAAATATTTTACTAAAAAAGGAAATTAATAATTCAAATTCAAAATATATATAGAAATCTCTTCTATTTTATTGATCCAATTAATTTAGATTAAAATGACAAGGAAAACACATCAACCAAAGTTTTTTTTAACCCCAAAAGGGAAATTAGTATTTTAAATTCAAAACTTATATTAAGAAAAATAGAACATTCTCTTTTATCTCATACATATTTTTTTAGTTTTTTGGTAATCTATTCATTTCTAACCACAAATGTTAGTTTTTTTTTTTACCTAAAACTAAAATTTAAGTTTTTTTTTTTAATATTATAGATATTAAATCATACTCCCTCCGTTTAAAAATATGACGTAACAGTTTAAGAAAGTTAATCTGTATTAAAGCCAAATGAAAAATGAATCTTCTTTTTTAGACAAAAAAGAATGAATCATTCTTTTTAGACAAACTAAAAAGAATTTTTTTAAACGAAGGGAATATTAAAATAAAATTATGTTGTATCCCTTTTTTTTTTTTTGGACTTAAACTTATTATCTTTGAATTGAAAGTTATAGAATGACTAATATCTAAGCAATCCCTCTCGTTAAGTGAAAATATATTAAGTAAGCAATAAAATATATATAAAAGATATACATCTTTTTAATACTATTAATTTCATGTCCTTATATATATATATATATATATAGGGGCGGACTCACATTGGGTCCAGGTGTTCACCCGAACACCCTCGGCAAAAAGATACACGATATATATAAGGTAAATTTTCTGTATTTTTGTAAATGTATATGTTTTGAACCCCCTCAATAACAATTAAAATTAGATGGCTCAATGGTAAGACCTCTAAATATTAAGCTGCATGCCCAGGTTCGAATCCCATCAACAACATTTTTATTTTTCGAACCTCCTGAATGAAAATCCTGAGTCCGCCACTGCATATATATCAACAACATTTTTATTTTTCGAACCTCCTGAATGAAAATTCTGAGTCTGCCACTGCATATATATACTAGGTTCGAATCCCATCAATAACATTTTTATTTTTCGAACCTCCTGAATGAAAATCCTGAATCTGCCACTGCATATATATATACTAGGTCCCATCAACAACATTTTTTTTTTTCGAACCTCCTAAATGAAAATCCTGAATCTGCCACTGCATATATATACTAGAAGCCAACTTTTCTTGCGAAATGAGCTTTTTATACCCATTGCAGAGGGATCAAGGCTTAGTTTATATGCACTAAAGTTTTTAACTTATATTGAAGACACCCTTTTGTTGATGTCCTCTAAACAAACTGAGATTAGGCAATGACAGATCTCATCTTGAAGTTGC
>CM040629.1:98429168-98447302 GCA_022817965.1 Solanum lycopersicoides | reverse complement strand
AATAGTACTTAATAATTTAGATGGTATAAGACATTCATAAACCGCAAAAGAAATAAAAAGACGATCATTTGCTAAACAACTATCCCAAAAATGGTGAACTTGTATTTCTGGACTGTGTTATTGGTCAAACAGTGGACTGGGCTGACATTGTTTGGGCTGACATTGTTTGGGCTTAGGTTTACTAAGTCCAGCCAGTGATGAAAACAACCACATGGGCATTTGCACAAATAGCCTTTTTATGCACTATTTAAATTTTGTCTCCTTTTTTAACTTCCTTTATCTATTTTATTATTATATTTTTTTTTTTTTCGGTTATCGTATTATTGTTATTGTTATTTTTTTTCTTTCCCATTATTTTAGTATGCCTTCTCTATATTAATGTATTTTCTTTCCATACTCAAGTTTAATATGATTTATTTAAATTGAATGTCTGTCAAAAATAATTTTTATATTTTTACGAGATAGAGATAAACTTACTTACACATCATTCTCTTTCTTCCAAATTTATTTTTATAATTTTAATATAGCCAAAAAGGGATCTTATCGTATATTCTTCCCAAATTTGGTGGTAGGAATACTGATTTGTCAAAATAAAAAATATGTATTTAAAATTAAAGGGAATTAATAATGGTATACAAGTGCCTAGGGATGTGTGAGCTTTGAAACTATCACCAGTGGGCTCCCATACTCTATCATCTAATTATCTAATCTAATTTAATCTGTTTGGTTGGACTTTGGATCAAATTATAGTGTACTCGATTTTAAATTATCTATCGTGTTTTTTACATATAAAATATCAAATCAAATTAATTTACGTATTATAGATTTTGATTTATCAATTTTTTTATTTATGAACATACAAATT
Organism: Solanum lycopersicoides; assembly: GCA_022817965.1. Classification (NCBI taxonomy): domain Eukaryota; kingdom Viridiplantae; phylum Streptophyta; class Magnoliopsida; order Solanales; family Solanaceae; genus Solanum; species Solanum lycopersicoides. The sequence goes on along the minus strand of CM040629.1, from coordinate 98,446,437 downwards.
GGTAAATAGAGAAACTTATTTGTGTTGTTATGATCGAAAGTAATGCTAAGTTTATGAATAAAATTGAAAATATTGAACTCGCTTTTATATAATTAAGAGTAATAGTAATTTTCATATAATTTTATTGCATAACGAATTTAACCATAACTAATTTGATATGATCTTTTGTCAACGTGGCAATTATAAAACAAGAAAAAAGATCAATTTGCTTATGTATTATTCCAAGTTAAGTAACTATATCCTCCCTTTAAACTTTTGATACAATATTATTCTCCATTAGGAAATGATTTATATTTTTTTCCTTAGCTCCTAATTGAGCTTCAATTTGGTAATTTTAAAAAATTAATTTAGAGTTGAATGGTAAATATGATTTTTTCTCTCCAATAATTAAAAAAATCTATAAATACCATACGATTTCTTAAAATTAATGAATTATTAATTAGTTCAAAGAATCATATAAAATAATTTCATATTTTATTCAGCATTTAATTAGATTTGATTTTAAGATTAACAATTTTAAAATTAATAAATCTCATATATAGTATCTTCTTTCAATATGGGATAATAATCCATAAATTACTAATCGGATAAGATATACGTCTCTAAAACTTTTTTCCAAAACCATTTACAAAAATCAAGATCAAAATAAAAATTTATTCAATTTTATCTAGTATATAATCAAATACTTATATTATAGTCACATATTTTTAAAATTAAATATGTATCAAATAATTTAATATCAAATCCAATATATTACTCTTTTACGTATTCAATTTATGCGGTGTATTTCTTTATTTTTATTTGTTAAAAAAAAGAGCCATATTTATAAAATTAGAAATAATTTATCTTAAATTTTTTTTGTTTATCTTTTATAAAATAATTTATAATAATACAAATGGTTAAGGAATGACTTAGATTATAATTTTTTAAAAGTAAGGATGTGTTTGATACGCAAAGAATATAAATAAAAAATGTGTACTTCTTTATCTATGTTTGGAAAATGACTTCATTGAAAGACGTATGAAATACAAGTTGTATAAGTGACATTTGAAGCTTATTGTTTTTTTTCAATCCATTTAATACCCTCGACGCTTGACCATCTCACCCTCGCCATACTCGAATCCTTATTCCACATCTCATCTCGCCTTCATAATATTTTGCTAGATAACATATAAATATTTTCGTGATAACATCTTGTTGCTTACTGATCAAATTCTAAAGTAATTGAAGGCAAAGAGAAAAGATTTCGTGAGACTCTGCTTGACAAATAAATCAATTATTCAAATGCTGTCATTATCGTGAATCCTTCATTTTTTTCATATTGATGTGGATTCTCAAAAGTAAACAAAAAGACTACCTTATTTATTAAGAAAATATATTCTAAAAAAAACATTTTCCCTCATATCACACACACTTTTAATATCAATTCGATCAATATCACATAAATCGAAATGAAAGAATTAGTAGTTTTCAAACCAAACGACCCCTTAGAGGTGTAAATGAATTGTCTAAGAAAGGCAAAAAATAAAATAAAAAAATCTTTCTTTTTTCTAAAAATTGACTGTTACAATCCTTATCTTTTTTGGTTAGCATCCAAACACAGCCTTACGTCATTGTTCACGGTTTCGTCACGACACCTCTCTCCCTCATAAATATAACTTCTCTTTCAACAAATTCATCTTTCTCCGATCACATCCCCATTTTCCGACTGTAAATTTCACCGGAATTTTCAATTTCCGAGCAAAAAAATGAGTAAGATTATCAATCCAAAAGGAACAACTACGATTGAAGTTGGAGCTGATGGAGTTGCCGTCATTACAATTATCAATCCTCCTGTCAATTCTCTCGCGTTAGATGGTACGTTAAAAGCGCTTTTATAGATCTCACTGATCTCATATTATCAATTTTTTTCACTCGTATTTGTAAATTATTGATGGATTTGTTAAAATAGTCGAACTATTAATCAATCCTCTGAATGATGCGAGGTAAAATTACGAAGTTATATGTTCTGTCGGTGGATAGAGTTGTTAAGTATCACTCTTACAGGAAAAGAGGATCAATTCTTAAAATGTTAATTGGCTTTAGTAGGTCAAATGGAAACATATCATTTATTATGTCAGAGTTTAGCTTAGTTTGCGATGAGGCGTGATTGAATGCTTCAAATGTCTGTTTTTATTTTCTCTTTGTTCAAATGATCATGAATATATATGATATATAGGTGTGTAGTTCTACCGGTGGGGTTTGAGGATGGTACTCGTAAGCAGACCTTACTCCTATCTTATGGATGTAGAGAAGTTGTTTGTGAGTAACACATATCAAAGCCAGCGGAAAAGAAAAATACAAAACAAAGGGGATGTAGTAAATCATAAGGAAAATATTATGTAGCCTTTGTAGGAAAAGAACAGTAACAACATCCAAATAACGGAATGCTGAAGCAATAGAAACAATAGGTAGTAACATGAATCGATAACTACGAGAATAATGCTACTAATTCTTGGTAAGGAAGGAGAAACATGTATAGTGTACCAAACTGCCATCAAACTAGCCCGGATAAAAGTTAGATAACACTCAATTACCTAATAACCTTCTACTCTAATCCGCGACCTCCATGCACAGACAAATTACAAGAATTATGCAATGTTTTCATCCATATGCTATACGATGTGCCTTGCACTTTGTAGTTTCCTTTAAGCTTGGCTGCCACTTCTTCTGCTTAGTGTTGATTGAGGGAGTTCTTTCTCTGGAACCATGTGCGAAGATCTATTGATGATTTACGCAAGTGTTATAAGATATGTGTTTTTGAATGGAATGACTATATATGATTTTTACAGTTGATCTAACTAATTTTGGATTGAACGGAGTTGATTAACATTTGTGTTATACAACATATATAAATTTGTGATATTGGTATATGTAACTATGAGAAAGTTACTAAAGCTGCTACTTCTTGTATTTAATTTTGGAAAAGAGGTCAGAATAACTGTATAAGAAAAGCCTGTCTTTTCCATATTTGATACTCAATACTTTGATCAATAATTCATTTTGATACTATTGCAATTTCTTTTCAGTGCTGTATAGCTTGAAAGAGAACTACGATCAGGCCTTAAGAAGGGATGATGTGAAAGCTATTGTTGTGATAGGTAAATGCCAAGAGATCACGGTCTCTTCATATATCCAATTTGGTGAAATATTAACCTTGAATGTGTAAACATTTACAGGTGCAAATGGCAAGTTCTCTGGTGGTTTCGATATCAGTGCCTTCGGTAAACTGCAGGGAGGGACAGGTATACATTTCTGTTTTGCTTGTTTTCTTTTATATGGTGCTGCAAGAGTTTTCTTAGCTAACTTCAGTATGTTCACAGAATCACCAAAGCCTGGGTTTATATCAGTGGAGATCCTCACTGACACCGTTGAAGGTGAGCCTTTAGGGTTTTGATCTTCTTACTTAAAGTTTTTGGTGCAGTTTAAAACGTGTCTATATTTGCTGATTTATATTTGATGTTAGCTGCAAGAAAACCTTCTGTGGCGGCGATTGATGGTCTGGCTCTAGGCGGAGGACTAGAAGTTGCAATGGTATATATAAGTTATATTTCTCTACAGCTTATCCTTTTAATCATTTGCTGACTCCTTATATGTTAAAATCAGGCTTGTCATGCACGAATTTCTACTCCCAATGCACAACTTGGATTGCCAGAACTTCAACTTGGTATACTTCCAGGGTTTGGAGGTAAGCAAGCTTGTCTGTATGCTTAAATTGTTATTTTATCTTTATTTATTTTTTCTGAATTTACCATCAGCTTTTAGTGACTGTTATTTCACTTCTAACAATCAAAGCTTGTATACGTTGTTTATGAGTGAGCGCATTGTGCCTTATATGAGTTCCACTCTTAATTTTTCATAAAACTATGGGGAATAATATAAACATGTATGACCTTTTTCCAGTTAAAACTTCTTCATTAGGCTAAAAGGTATGTATGACCTTTTTCATTAGGCTAAAAAAGTAATATTGCGAGACGCACTTATAAATCATCATTACAAAAATATTGAAAAAAAACATGAATGCTATTAGCTTTTACCAAATCCTATTTTATGAACTGTGAATTTCTGTTTCCTTTTCAAAAAAAGTCGTAATTTTGAAATCCAGTATGTCCAAGCGCATTACCTAACGTTAATGTCCAACTCCAGTTATCTTTACATAAATAGTAATGTAAACATCTAAGGGCTACGTAAAGGATGTCTTTTATTAAAATATTTCCCTGATAAAAAAACGCGTAAACTGTTGCTTCAACCTCTTGATCACTATTAGTTTTTGGAGAATACACCTTGGAATGTGTAACTTCTAAAGCTTCTCCTTATAAAAGGTTAATTATCTCTCCAATGTTTGTTGTGGTCATTAAAAGAAGTCCATCCTCTGACCCTCGAGAAGAAATTAAATTGGGGGAAAAAGGTTTATGCATTTAAAAATTCATACCCAATTTACCCAAGCATACTTTATCAGATACTAGTAAGACATGAATACATGTTGACACCCAGGGTGTAACCTAGTGGTTAATGGAGTCGGAGGAGAACCATGACGTCTAGAGTCAAACTACACTAGGTAATTTCTTCTCATTTGCCTAATCCTTTGTGGGTAGTATTACCCGGTACATGGGCTAGTAGGAGGTAGTTGGTATCTCGTGGAATATCCAAGGCGTGCGCAAGCTGTTCTGGGGACCACCATTATCTAAAGAAAGAAAATGAAACACATGAATAAAATGGCCTTGAATTTGGTTTGTTTTCTTCATAGACTGGTGCAAGACATGACCTCATAGTCAACTCTAGTAAAGTCTTCGTTTTGTAGCATATAAATTTATTGGGGCCTGTGAAGATAACCTGGTCACAGGCCCCATAACCTGGTTGACCATCCTTGAGGAGCATATAAATTTATTGGGGCCTGTGAAGATAATCAAAATAAGTTTGCAGAGATAGCCTAATTAGTTAACAAATATGAAAACAGGGTCTTCTACTAAGAAATTGTGCACATGGTTTCATGGAAAAACTGCTTATCATCATAGGACATGCAGAAATGTAATGAACCATATACTGAAGCTAATTGCTCTTGTACTAAAAACAAGTTGATGCATGTCTCAAATTAATAAATAAGAGAGCATTTTGTATTTTAGGTATTCAAATTATTAAAAGTCTGATCTAATTGCTAGCAAAACTTTTAATGGGACATACTGGGACTCGTTTTTTTTTTTTTTATTGGTTACCCTTTGATCCAAAGCATATGATCCTTTTCATAAGCAGTATACATACCACTTTGCTCTATAATCCAACACCACATTTCTTCCTTTATCTCATTTTATCTGCACTATTTCAGGTACTCAGCGCCTCCCCCGCCTCGTAGGTCTTGCTAAGTCCCTTGAAATGATGCTAGTAAGCTGCCATTTTTCTTTAAGTTATGAGTCCATATTTTTGGCGCTATGGTTGCTTCTGACTCTCTTGCTCTAATATATCAATCTAGACATCAAAGCCTGTTAAAGGAGAGGAAGCTGTTAATCTGGGCCTTGTTGATGCTGTAGTTCCATCAAACCAATTATTGGATACTGCTCGTAAGTGGGCTCTTGATATTTTGGAGTGCAGAAAGCCTTGGGTTTCCAGTCTTCACAAAACTGACAAGATAGAGCCTCTTGGTGAGGCTAGGGAAATATTAAAGTTTGCAAGAGTTCAAACGCGCAGACAGGCTCCAAACCTCCAGCATCCCTTAGTTGTCATTGATGTTGTTGAAGAGGGTATAGTGTCTGGCCCACGTGCTGGGCTTTGGAAGGTTTAGTTCTGGCTCTATTCCTCTTGTGCTTTCGGTTTTATTGTATAACTTGTATTATCTAAAAAATTGTTGGTATTTGCAGGAGGCTGAAGCATTCCAAAGTCTTCTACATTCCGAAACCTGCAAGGCCTTGGTCAACGTTTTCTTTGCTCAGCGTGCAACCACAAAGGTTAATGATTTAAATTCTTTACTTATAAATTATTGTCGCATATTTCAACCTGGTTGTAAATAGCGTTTAAATTTTTTAGTTTGTTTTCATATTCCTTTCTAATAAACTCGAGTATTTATTTTGAGTTCATATGGATCTGAGGAGAACCTCTAGTCTTTGTAATGCTATAATGGACACAATTCCTGGAAACTGTAAGCTTATTCAAAGCTAGATAACTTTGTATGACTGCTATACCAAACATAATCAAAGCTATGTTTTATTCCAGAAATTAGTAGAGACTTCGGAATTGCATTATCTGTTTATGTACACCAGTTGTATTCTTAATTATATATAGGGCCATGATGATTGATTATTGCATAAGTTGATACTTACTAACATTAGCAATGAAATCTGAACGATTTTTGTGCCAAACAGTTTGTGATATTGTTCATCCTTGTCAGTCTTCAACTCTGACCTCTTGATTCTTCCTACTCATTTCCTCACACAAACAGGTTCCAGGGGTTACAGACTTAGGACTAAAACCGCGACGCATAAAAAAGGTCGCTATTCTTGGAGGTGGTTTAATGGGTTCTGGAATTGCGACTGCACTGCTTCTTAGTAACTACCCGGTGATCATGAAAGAAGTTAATGACAAATTCCTACAGGCTGGGTTGGGTAGAGTAAAAGGTAAAACCATTGTCTTGCTTTGATATGATCGCTTGTACTTGTTATGGCTAGTGACTAATACATTAATTTCTCAGCCAATTTGCAAAGTAGTGTCAAAAAAGGGAAAATGAGTCAAGAGAAGTTTGAAAAAACTCTCTCCCTACTCAAGGGTGCTCTGGATTATGAAGATTTTAGAGATGTGGACATGGTCATTGAGGTCAGTACTGTCATTATAGAATAAACTCTCTGATTTTCCTTGGTATCTTACTTTGCGTTGCTCTTAATATGTGTAACAGGCTGTCATCGAGAATGTATCTCTAAAGCAGCAAATATTTGCAGATCTTGAGAAGTATTGCCCTCCTCATTGCATTCTAGGAAGTAACACTTCTACGATTGACTTGAATTTGATTGGGGAAAAGACCAAATCTCAAGATCGTATTATTGGAGCTCACTTTTTCAGGTAATATTTTCTGGAACTGTGAATTTTTCTTAGTTGCACTTTTCTTGGTAGTTCTGCCAAATTGATTGATTGGCGGGTGCAGTCCGGCTCATGTGATGCCATTGTTGGAAATCGTCCGCACCCAAAAGACATCGCCCCAAGTCATTGTAGATTTGCTTGATATTGGCAAGAAGATAAGGAAAACCCCTGTAGTGGTTGGGAACTGCACCGGTTTTGCTGTCAACAGAATGTTCTTTCCTTACACCCAAGCTGCGCTTTTGCTAGTTGAACGTGGAGCAGACGTCTTTCGCATAGATAGGGTCATTACGAAATTTGGCATGCCAATGGGCCCCTTCAGGTGAAAAGATAACAGTGCTGTTGGGTTAGATATCCATGCCTGTTAAGTTGCCCTGGCTTTAAAGTTTTGGTTTACCATATGCAGATTATGTGATCTTGTTGGTTTTGGTGTTGCAATTGCCACTGGCGGGCAATTTGTGATGAATTTCCCGGAGAGAACTTACAAATCAATGTTGATACCGCTCATGCAAGAAGATAAAAGGGCTGGTATGCTTCCTATATTTTGAAATGCCGGTCAGATTATTTAGTGAAAATGCAATTTGAAACATATATGAATGGACATTTGATACACTTTCTGTAGGTGAAACTACTCGGAGAGGGTTTTATGTGTATGACGACAGACGTAAAGCGAGCCCAGATCCAGAAATAAAGAAATATATTGAGAAGGCAAGAGAGATGTCTGGTGTTACCATTGACCCTAAGGTGTCTCTCTCCCTCCTCGTTGTTGACTAACACTACTCTTGAGACTATTTTTAGTAATTCTACTCTGCTTTTACTCAATTGTTCTGAACTCGACACAGATGGCAAAACTCTCGGACAAGGATATCATAGAGATGATTTTCTTCCCTGTGGTAAATGAAGCCTGCAGAGTGCTTGCAGAAGGCATAGCGGTCAAATCTTCTGATCTTGACATTTCCGCTATTATGGGCATGGGATTCCCTCCTTACAGGTTTGTTTCAGAAACATTTTTCTGTTTGTCAATAAAACATATCCCCCCCAAGTGAACTCTGTCCCAGGAACATGTTAAAAGAGACTTGATTCTACTAAGAAAAGTTTTCTTGTTTAATAAGAAAGATTTGTCTACTTTCTTTGCCAGAGGAGGGATCATATTCTGGGCAGACACTCTTGGATCCAAATACATCTATTCACGATTGGATGAGTGGTCAAGAATGTATGGAGACTTTTTCAAGCCTTGTTCCTACCTAGCTGAAAGAGCTTCCAAGGGGGCTCCTCTGGTGAGTGTTTTGAGTTCTATTAGTGTTATATGTTCCGGGATTCATGTATGTTTGAGCCAATCTCAAGGACCTCTGTGTAGTGTTTTGTTTAGATCTCCTACTTTATTCTGTCACAACAGCTGTAAGTATCAACCCTTTGTTCTATTATTCTACAACCGAGTGGATGCGTCTTGTTTCCTTTGTTGGCTTAGTGGACTAGTTTCCCGTTCGCTGTCTGCAGCACATACTAGACTGCAGCTCAGATCAGCCATGAGGCCATCATTTTCATTGACACACATCCTTCGCTGTTGAATACAAGGTCACATTAGTAGTCACGTAAAAGCACTAATATGTTATCACTAGATGATCCTGAATACTGTGTGGACTAGCGAGTGTGATAATCATTAGCAACTGGACGTCAGTAATCAGATGTATCAAATGTGGTGTACCAAAAGAAGAACATCTCATCATTAGACGATAGAGATTGCTTAGTGATAAAGACCCTAATCTATAAACACAAGGTTAAGAGTTCGGGTTATTAATGTAATGAAGTGGAAAGAACCACGTTTGAGTTTCTGGGTAACGGGGTTTGGGTGTAAAGCTTTCCATATAAAGAAGGCGAAATGGTCTGGTGAACCCTTAGATTTGTATCAGTATTATGAACTCTTCTACTTACTCCTTTGTCAAAATGGGGCGTTACGGGAACTCTTGTTAGAAAAAGAGCGGGCAATAGTTTGTCATCTTATCTTATCTTAAACCCTTCTCCCACTCATCTGCTTGAAAATATTTACTGATATATTCATTTTGGTTGTGGTCATTGCAGAGTGCTGCAACAGATTCAGCCAAGTCGCGCTTGTAAGATCAGCAATGCTAGTGAGCATTCTTCCACTTCGTAGCTTCGTTATTTTCTTACTCTGGTCAGCTAATAGGATTTGGCAAGGAAGAGTCAATAATCAAGATCCAAACTGAAAAGTTAAATTACCATTTTGTTCCTCTACTAAATTAATAAATGAGTACATTGGTGTTGCTTTTAATCGTAATCATAAATTTCATAATGGAAGAATTTGATAAGTTATGATATGGAAACTCATTCATCACTTTTAATGTAGAAATCATTTAGCTTTTAATCGTAATCATAAATCTCATAATGAAAGAATTTGAAAAGTTATGATATGAAAAGTCATTCATCACTTTAAGGTAGAAATCAATTTCAGAATTAAAATTTGAATTTAAAGGATCATTTCTTAATGTAATTTAAGAACCACCTTACAAAGTTGGAAGCTCACAATTGGAAATCGAATTAGGGAAATCGTACAATTCTAAATGAGAAGATAAGAAAGTTAGAAATTGCAAGTGAGGAATGTTTATTATTAAATGCGTTAAAATAAATGATGTTTGTCAAGAAGAACATGGTGAGTATTAACCACCATACTATTTTCGTTGGATCTATCGAATTTCAAGTTAATCATCATATTCTGAAAAATTAGTGAAAAACAATCAAATATATTAATACAAAATTCACTACCTTAAAAAGCCAAAATAAATGATGTTTATCATGGTGAGTATTGGAGAGTGTACCATTTCCAATGGATTCATTAAATATCAAGTTAATCAGAATCTATCAATTAGATTTCAAAAAAATCTGCATGTACATTAATTAATATACGCAAAATAATCAAATTCATGACCCTAAAACGTCAAATTAAACGATATTTGTTATGACAAATCTGGTGAGTCACGAAACTATTTTCGAAAAACTCACTAAATTTCAGATCAATTGAAATTTGTCAATCAAATTCAAAAAATCATCATGTACATAAAGAAAAAAAAATAAAAAATTCTAATTTTATAACTCTAAAACATCAATAATAATAATATTAGTAAAGTCTTGATCATTAGGTCTCTTTATCTCTCTATATATATACTTCTTTCGTTTAAAAAAGAATAATCTTATTTCCTATTTAATCTGTTTAAAAAAAAATGACCTATTTCCTTATTTGGTAACACTTTAACTTTAACTTTCCACGTGGCATGTTTAAGACCACTAGATTAAATGTCATTTTGGTACATTTGACATAACTTTAATTTAGAACCACATGATTGAAAGTCTTTTTTTTCTTAAATTCCGTTTTAAGTCAAACTAGGCCATAATTTTTAAAACGGAGGGAGTATATAAATAAAATAATATTGAGTGGTGATAACAAGTCAACAACATTTTACAAATCTTGCATCGTGTGCAAGCAAGATGGTCCATGCTATATGAAACAGCTGTTGGTTTTGAGTGTCAGATTCATCATGTACATCTTAATATATTATACTAAAACACAAAAGACAAACGAATAAAAAGATTGAAAATATTTTAAAAAATATACAGATTAATAACTTACTCAAACTTAGACTAATTATATTTTCAAAAATTAATTTTACCATGGAAACACATGCACACGTTAAGAAACAGATCATATAATCTTTCAATCAAGAATATCATGAAACAGCATTCACACGAGGAATTTGAACCCAAAATACGAAGTACTTCTTGATAGTAATATTCTAGTAAATTCTTATGTATAAATTTTTATTTTGTATCGAAAATACTAAATTCAAATAATTTTAATATTACTACTCTAGGTCTGCTGATGAATATTAACACTACATAACCTTTTTTTACTGTATAATATATTTTAGCATATTAAAAAAAAAAATATTTGATATAATATGATATATGGACCGTATATTATATTCTTTTTAACTCCCTAACTCATCCAAAACACTTCTAAACGTTGGATATGTCTCTTTGATGTATAACAAGACTGACAATTTAATAAAAATAATTAAGGTATCCTATGTTTTTATAATCATTTATGGTAATATCAATATTTTTTTTCTTAAACTATCTTATTATTTTGTTACAATTATAATTTTATTTATGTATTTTATATCATATATTTTGTATTGGCTTCTTTATTTTCATAATTTTTAAAAATTATTTTATAATATTTTTATTTAAATCGAAGATTTATCGAAAATAATTACGAGATTATATCGAGTATTTTAAATTATAGAGCTTAGTCAGGATTCCATGTGCTTTTGGGGACTAACATTTTCTCCTTACTTCAATGCCACAACTCTTCTATTTTTGCACTCACTTTACACCACCTTTGTCCTTTTGACCATATTTGTGCTTTTCCAGTTTCTCTCCATATTTCTCTTTTTTTATTTATACTATACTATACTATAGCTTAATCCTCTAAAAAAATATATCAATCCATTGAAGTTGAGCTCTAGTAGTGGCTTTCAACATTATATGCATCAAGAATGGAAACTAAAGCATATAACTCTGTGTGTGTGTGTTTTGTCAGCTGAGGTTTATCAAGATTCAGTTTTTGCCCCCATTTTCACTCTGTGTGTGTGTGTTTTGTTAAGTGGGGTCTATCAAGATTCAATATTTCCCCCATTTTCATAGTCAACTAGGCTTTATCAAGATTCAAATTTTTTTTTCTATTTTTCACAGTGTGTGCATTTGTGTCTGTTTTGTCAGCTGGGGTTTATCAAGATTCAATCTAGTTGCTTCACTCTAATAGTGTGTGCATTGTCAACTGGGGTTTATCAAGATACAATTTTTTCCCCATTTCATAGTGTGTGTTTTGTCAGGTGGGGTTAATCAAGATTCAATCTTTTCCCCTTTTCATAGGTGTGTTTTTGTCAAGTAAGCTTTAACAAGATTCAATCTTTTACCCCTTTTCATAGGTGTGTTTTGTCATCTAGGCTTTAACAAGTTTCAATCTTTTTTCCATTTACACAGTGTGTGCATTTGTGTGTGTGTTTCATCAACTGGGGTCTATCAATATTTAATTTTTCCCCCTTTTCATAGTGTGTCTGTTTTGTCAACTGGTGCTTATCAAGATTCAGTTTTTTTTCCCTTCATTTTGACAGTAGGTGTGTGTTTTGTCATCTGGGGTTTATCAAGATTCAATTTTTTTCCTCATTTTTTGCTGTGAAAATGGTAATGGAAGGGATTAAAGAAGATATAGGTGATGGGAATATGCAATGTATGAATCATCCTTATAAGAATAGTTCCCCAGGTGGGATCTGTGCTTTTTGCCTTCAAGAAAAACTTGGAAAGTTGGTTTCTTCCTCTTTTTCTTCTTCCATTTTCCCTTCTTCTTCTTCCTCCTCTAGTTCAAGATCTGATTTTGTAGCTCCTTATTCCACTACTACAACCACCCTACAAGTCCCAACTACTAACAAAAACACCACTGATTGTGTTAACTATCATCCTTGTGAAAACAATATTAGGAAATCAAAAATGCATTTTTTGAAGAAGGGTAGTAATAGTAATGTTAATGTTAATATGGCAAGTTCTGGTTCAGATTCTGGCATTGTTTTTAAGAGAAGTAAGTCAACTACAACCCCAAGAAATCATTTGCATTTCTTGGAAGCTAATGAAAGTGAAGATTATGGTCCTCACAGAAAAGGGTTCTGGTCTTTTCTTCATTACTCATCCTCAAAGCATTATTCTTCCACAGGTAAACAAGTTTCGTCTCGTTTAAAAGCTTAAGTTGTTTGATAGAAGTATTATGTTTATTTACTTAATCATATCCTTAACACTCCCCTTTATGTACTGGTCTTATTCTAAATTATCTGACTCTTACCTCTTGTTAGACCATATATTTTGAAGTTGAAATTTGAAACTTTAAGTTTTTGAAACTTGAAGTTGTGTTTGAACATTCATTTTGCGTGGAGAAAAGTTGAACACTAGCTTAATATAATGTCTCCTATTAGTTGAGTGAGCTAAATCTTGCCTTAAAAAGTAGTTGGAATGATTCTTTTGGACAAACTTAGACTAGTGATTAAATGGGGATAGAATTTAAAGAATGGACTCAAAAATGGCCATTCGAGGAAATGTACCTTGGAAATTCATTTTGATAAATTGGTGGCTGATGAGCTTTGAACATAGTAGTTTTGCCTGCTTTGTTATCATGTTGAAGTGTGTAATACTTTTATCTGAACGCTTAAGTTGATAAAGAAATGTAAATTCTTTTCGATAAGTCGATGACAGTGAGACTAGAAAAACAGACTTCTTTCTTTTCCGTTCTATTAGTATCATATTGAAGTGTGTAACTATCTTATCAGTTATCATTTGGAACATTTTTATTTACTTAATTACGTCTTCAGCAGGATCATCGATGAATAGTTCTAAAACATCAAGGGAGAAGAAGAAAGAAGAGATTGTTGTAGTGGAAGAGAATGAGAGTCCTAATGAGACTTCATTTAACAATAAAGTAGCAAGATCAAGATCTGTTGGATGTGGAAGTAGGAGTTTTTCAGGTGATTTATTTGAAAAAATCTCGACAGGTTTTGGAGATTGCACATTAAGAAGAATCGAGTCACAAAGAGAAAGCAAACCAAGATTTTCATCTGTTCATCATAAAGAAAGAGTTAACTGTGGTGGCATATTATCATATTTGGTTTCTTCTGAAGTAAATAATCTGAATGGAAAATCCCATCATATTGCTAATGGAAGAAGTAAGAATTGGGGATGGGCATTAGCAAGTCCAATGAGAGCTTTTAGCAAAACGTCATCAAGTGTGAAAAGAGAAGATTCAAATTCAAATGATAACAAGAATGCTACTCCAAACTTGGATGCAATTCCTTCTTTGTTGACAGTTAGCAGCTAGAAAGAAACTTCTTTTAATCTAATTTAAGTGAAAGACGCTAACGTTTTGAGCAGGCGGGGATTGGAGCTATTGATCCAGAAAGAACGAGGCGTTGAAAGCAAAGACATAAGATTGATCTGATTCCTCCATAGCTACTACTACTACCACTGATCTATTACACAAATTTGGATTATATTCTTGTGTAGAAACTCTGTTTATGTTTTGTCAACTAATTTCTCTGATTCATCACTGTTTATTAGAGCTCTTCCTTCTTTTTTTTTGGTCCTGTTGTAAGGTGGATGTTGATTTCTCATGATTTTGCTGGTTTTAGTGGACAATTATCACTTTTGTATGACAATTTAGAATGATGATGATTCACTTGAATTCAAATTAAAGAATGAGTTCTCTTCTTTTTGTTAGATCAATTGTTTGTAATGATTTTCAATAAGAGCAATTCCAAGACATAATTTTGTAGAACTCTTATAACAATCGTGTATGGTTAGCTTGTGTTCATCTCGATTGTTTTGTTGAGTACTTTATCTAACAAAATACTTGCTAATTATAGGCAAATTCATTATTTAACTACAACTCATTCTATTTATTGGTTTCAAAATCTAGTGTTATATTTATGTAGTATGCTTTAAAATACACATACATAGTTTGAGTTAAAAATTATTCGATTTTAATGAACTTGTAGGCTATATTTGCCTCTGCTTATTATCTCCCGCTAACAAAGATATCGAGACAAACAAAGTATCCAATATTTTTTTTTATTGGAATTGAAGTTCTGATCTCTATATTTTTTTCGTTTCATTATTGATCAATAAGCCACACCTATAAATTCTTCTCTATACCAAACTTTCAAATCTTGATTGACAATATGTGTGAGTAAAGGGAATCATAATAATTAAAGTATATTTTTTGTTATGAAATTTTGCAACCCTTTTTACATCTAAATGTCTCCATCTTAGGAGTCTCATGACTAGTTTATATGCCTACTTTTCTAGTTGGCCAAAAAAGCCAAAAACAATAGATCTATAAAGAGCAAGTTACTCACTCATGTGCAAGAATTGGTGGACACAACTAATCATGTTTTAAAAAAGGTTTATTTTTAAAATAATCTTGGACGTCTCTAAGATCCAAGTCAAAATAGTATCATCACATGTTTGGTAGATGGAAAACACATGCCAAAAAGGTTTTAAATCAAGGGGGCATATGACAATTGACACCTAACACTAACTTAACTAAGCTTACATGCTAGAATTTCATGTGTTAATAACTTATTTTTTGGTTATTTTATCACATAAAAGTCATTTTTCTATCATTATTTTAACTAGGTTTTCTGAATTTTTCAACACTCAATTCTTGATTTAGCATTTGTCACATAAAAATGATTTCTCTTTAACAAAATACATAAATATGACTTCACTACATAATTTTCAATCATTATATTATATATTGTTCGAATTCTTCAGAAATATCATGGTATGTACACAACAATAATACGGCAATACTACATCAATATAATCTCATAAATGGGATTCGAGAAAAGTGATATGTACACAAATGTTATTTTAAGATAGAGAGATTGTTTCTGATATATCCGAAACGTAATAATAGTGTGACCATTTAGACAATGAACTTAATCTAAAATGGTAGGGTAAAAGTCTGACTTTTTGGCTTGATTATTTGTTTGCTTATATATACATGTGTAAATAGGACAAGTAGATAAAAGTAACCATTCATGATGACCTGATTTGCAGATAACTCACAAGAGGCTGTAAATGTCTCTCCTCACTATTTTATTTTATTTTTTTGTCTGTTGGAGAAAAAAAAAATTAATTTATATATATATATATATATATATATATGAATGATTTTTTTTTGGTGTCAGTTTTGTCTGTGCTTTTTGCATGAATATCACATTGTCATGCATCTAATATTTCACCATTATACTTCTAGCATTTATTCTTATTGTTTGCATTATTCTTTTTCTCATGATAGCTCGTTGTTTTTGGTTTCGGGTTATGAATTTGACTTACTTTTTAGTGGATGTTTGAAGAAGTCATCATGATCTAAGATTTTGGACTGTGATAGATTGGTATAAGAGCTATAGATCTCATGTACAATTGCTTCGATCTTAAGTACTTCTTTGAACACACTCTTTCTTATATGGATAGCATGAAGTATTCAGTAAATTAGATGGGGAATGGAAGTTAAAATTCATGGATTATAGCATACGTAAAATGAAAAAATTGGTATTTCTCTATTCGGACCTCGTTTAAACTTGAAAATGCGGAGGTTTGCCCCTCCGGACCAACGTACACCATTAATAAGGTGTTCACAGAGGCCCACAAAAAAATTTGGTTAAAAATCTGTCGGGATCACATATGACCCAAAATCCATGGACTGTAACACACATTACACATAAAATAGAGAATTTGGTATTTCCGTTTCGGGCCTCTTTTGAACTTGAAAATGAGGATGTTTGCCCTCCAGACCAACGCACCATTAATAAGGTTTCGCGGTCACCCACAAAAAATTCCACCAAAAACTCGTCAGATATCACGTATCACCCAAATTCATGAACTGCAAGCACACGTAAAATTATAGAATTTGGTATTTCCCGTTACGAGCCTCGTTTGAAATTAAAAATGTGGATGTTTTTCCATGACCAATGCACACCATTAATAAGGTCTTCATGGACGCCTACAAAAATTTCGATCAAAAACTCGTGTTTGGTCATATATCACCTAAAATACATGGACTATAGCACACATAAAATGAAAAAATTCACTATTTTCTGTTGAAGCCTCCTTTATATTCTTGAAAATGTGGACATTTTCCCCTTCAGACCAACGCACAGGCGCTTAAAAAAAATCTGGTCGAAAACTCGTCGGAATCACATATCACTCAAAATTCATGGACAATAGCACATGTAAAATAGAGAATTCAATATTTCCTTTTTGGCCTCGTTTGAACTTGAAAATGTGGACGTTTACTCCTCAGGTTCAACACGCACCATTAATAAGGTCTTCACGAACGTTCACAAAAATTCTTGACCATGAACCTTGTGTATATATATATCTTGATGAACATTTTTTTTGTGCGAGTTTTGTCTGTAATTTTCGCATGAATATCACATGTCATGCATCTAAGATTTCACCATTATACTACTAGTATTTATTCTTTATTGTATGCATTATTTTTTCCCATGATAATCCTTTGTTTTTGGTTTCGGGCTATGCATTCGACTTA
>CM040629.1:98405182-98428231 GCA_022817965.1 Solanum lycopersicoides | reverse complement strand
AACGTTCACTGTAAAGTCATTTTTAAGGGGTTTATGATGAACATATAAACATTTCACTAACAGTACCATTGAAGAATAAAGCGGATTAATACGAAACTAGACAGCTAGCTTTTCGGTATTAATTAGAAAGATCTCATATTCAAATTTCAAAAAAATATAATAAAAAAAGGGAGTGGGTAGGTACAAATAAAATCAAATTAAAAAGTGTAGTTAGTTCCCAAAATTTATGCAAACATGTAGTCAACACACCTAATTTGTTATATTTGTCTATTAGTACTAGTGCTATTACAAGCACCTTAAATTGAGAATATTCTAGCCAACTCTTAATGGACCTTTTTGTAAGGTTGGTGTACTCCAAATTAATATAAAGTAATATTATTTAATTTATTTTGATACCTTTTTAAACATCTTTTAAAGAGTTAGAAATAAGATTTAGCTTAATTTTATTGTTGTATTTTTACAACTTGGATGATCGTTGGGATAAGTAACAAATATTTTCTAGATTATAATCGAAATCTCAAGGACGTATCTTAATTAAATTAAGGTCCGATTAGCACTGAACTCTTTTTTTTGTAATTTTTTACACTTTTTGGTTTACGTGACATCCGAACATCTCTCAGTCTCAACTACATGGTAAGCCAAAAAGCTGTATAAAATTACAAAAAAAAAAACGAAATAATTATAAGACGTTAATTTAGTTAAATTATATCACTGAAATTTCGATCATATTTTAGAGGATACTTATGCTTTATCCCAGTAATCACGAATAAGTTATAATAGCATATAATCGTACTTTAAATTTAGTCATAGATATTCACTTAAATTAAATTAAAAGATTTATTTATATATCATGCATTTAAATAAATTAACACGCACAATTTATGTTTCAAATATTTCATAATTAGATAAATAAAACGTAATTAGATGTAAACGTAACTACAAATTTATAATTTTGTGGTATCTATCTAAAGTTTCTTTTTTTTTAAAAAAAAAAAAGGAAAAGTAAAAAAAAAAAGTGTCTACTTAAAAGTAAAAGGAAAAAAAAAAAAAAAAGGAAAGGTGTGTACAAAAAATGTCAACTATGTGGTACTTGAAATAAACAGCTTAGAAAATAACAAAATAAACTAAATAATCAATGGAAAATAACTTTTTATGATTTGTTAGACTTAAGCATTTGTCATAATCTTATACACTGTAAACAATATTTCATATACGTAAATTATGGAAAAGGTAAATATATATAAATTTTACCTATATATTTTTTGAAATATAAAAATTACTTTTGATATACACATATATTCTAAGTGAATATAATGCAAAGTTTTAATCTAATTTATTATGAATATGAGTTTGTCTCGACTTATTTGGGACGGAAATATTTATATACACACATTATTAATAAAGGTGTGGCACTCATAAATGAGAATCCAAAGATGATAAGGCCCCTAAAATTGCTATGTATAATTATGAGAAGGAAAAACAACTCACTTTTTGATTCTATTTTTGTCAAAGTGTGACCAAATTTGTATCGTTTACGATATTGAATTAGCAAAGTCTATTAGTTTTGGGTCAAATTTATTTAGAAACTTACGTAAATATATTATAATTAAAAAATATTTATCATTTATAGTAATAATATTTCTTTTTCACTTAATCACTTTTAATTCATTTATAATACGAGTTAAATTCATATTGCAAAAGAACAATGTTTTATTCTTATATAATACAAATTTTAATGATAGATAATTCATTTATCACACATTTTAATACATTTATAATACAATGTGTTAATTTTTTACCAAACAAACATAATATATTTTAAAAAACAATTATAATTCTTACATAATTCACTTTTAATACATATTACAAATTTAACATAGTATTATTATAAATAGTAATAAATAAAAAGTATTATTAAAATCAGTAATTATTTATCAAAATTTACCAATTTATGTAATTTTTCCAAATTTTTTATATGTATTGGTCTTTAAAACTTTATTTAATATGTTCAAATTATAAAATTTAAAAAACAATATTTTCCGAGGATTAGAATCTGAAAAAAAAATATTTCAAAGTCTTGAATGTGGTTTTGATAGTGAACCTACTCAATACAATGATATTATACAATAAAAAACTATAAGAATAATGTTAATACTATTGATAAGCAAGGAGAAACCAGTTTAATAGAAATTTTAAATTAATACGACTAAACTTTGAATAGTGTATTCCATAAAGTAAAAGAGAATGGAGGTATATGAGTATGGTATGTGTACAACAATAATATAGTTAATATAATCTCTCACGTAAAACCTAACGAAACTGAAATATAATGTTTGTACCTTTATGGGTAAGAGACAATGTGGTGTGTGAGACAAATTTTGATATGAAAATTGTATGTCTATAATTAAGGGGTAGAATTAGTCCAAGTATCTAATGCATTAACCACATAATTAACAGATAAGCTTTATCCTAATTGCCTCAACTTCATTTGTTAGAAATCCAAATGAAGGATACATAACAATAGGACTATCCAATCCATGCAAATACCGACCTTTAATCATATATCTCGAACTTAAAATTATAAATAAAAAAATACTTATTTATTTAACATATTCTATACGAATTTGAATTTACTAAATCAATAAATACTTAATACTTCGCATGATATATACACAAATAACCTATCAAATTTATTAATTACATATATATATATATATATATATATATATATATATATATATATATATTATACATCTATTATATATTTATTGGTTATTTTTAATTTAAGCCACTAAATGGATGAGGTTAATTCTTTTATTTAAAAAAAAAACAAAGAACTAAAACATAAATCAGAAATATTTGAAAATCGTGATGGGACTTTATATTAATTTGTTAGTAACAAAATCAACTCTTTTTTTTTTGGTTCGATTGATTTAATGCAAAGAAAAGAGACACCATTTTCAGTTAAGGTTCTGTATAAATCCGAGGCAATTCAGATTGGATATAAAAATTTTCGTTTGAGATTTTAATTCCGATTAATATATATCATTTTTTTTTAGTTGTCTTATCGTTAACTAAGTCATGACACTAATTTAAAGATTTGTAGGTCTTACAAGATAACAACAATTCAACGATTAAGAACAAATAATTCTAAGTTTATTTATGTAAAACAAAGATAGAAGATAAGACATGTAGAATTGTATTATTTTCTTGATAAAGTGAAGTATATAATTGTACTAATAATGAGAAAACATATATACTTCAACATTATTTATGTAATATTATAAATCTATGTTGATCAGACTCTTTAAAAATGTCAAGGAATGCGTGTCGAGTTTTAAAAAATCCGACACGAGTGCGCCATTGAAAGTTAAAAGAGTCCGCACAACTTAGATTATAATTATAATCTACTCTTCTTCATTGGTCCCATTTCCTTTGCCTTTGCCCTCAACAAATGTTTTTGTATTTTCCCAGTAGCAGTCTTTGGCAATGGTCCAAACACAACTGATTTTGGAACCCAATACTTAGGCATTTTCGATCGACTGAAGTTGATGATATCGTCAGCCAACTTTCGTTGATCTGTATCCTTCAAATCAGGCTTCAACGTCACGAATGCACATGGTGACTCACCCCATTGCTCGTCGGGCCTTGCAACTACAGAGACCTCGAGTATTGCAGGATGTAAGTAGAGGATGTTTTCGACTTCTACACTACTTATGTTCTCACCTCCAGAAATGATGATGTCCTTTGATCTGTCTTTGATTTCTATGTATCCGTCTGGATGTTTAACTGCAAGATCACCCGAATGATACCAGCCTCCAGCAAAAGCTTCCTCGTTAGCTTTCGGATTCTTCAAGTAACCTTTCATTACAATATTACCTCTGAAGACAATCTCCCCTATTGTTTTTCCATCTGATGGAACAGGTTTCATGTCGTTTGTACTGACAACGTCTAAATGCTCTAGACCAACGTATCTGACACCTTGGCGTGCTTGTAGACGTGCTTGGATGTCTGGAGGAAGTAAATCCCACTCGGGCTTCCACGTGCATAGAGTGGATGGACCATAGGTTTCAGAAAGGCCATAAGTGTGTAAGACACGGAAACCACGTTGTGACATTGCAGCAAGTACAGATGGAGGAGGAGAAGCCCCAGCTGTGCTTACGTGCACAAGACGAGGCAGAGGAAGGATAGTCTCCTCTTTTGGGGCGTTAACTATGGTGTTGAGTACCACCGGTGCAGCAGAAAAATGAGTCACACCAAGATGCGCTATGGCTGAATAAACAGCCTTAGCGGTTACCTACATGCAAGATAATCGAAATTAAAACTTCAAATATACTAAGCAAAATGAAAGACAATACAATCAAAGTCGGATTTCATAATAGTACCCAATGTTATTGCCCCTGTCCATTCTACATGTCAGAGTTACGCGTTATGGTGAAAGATAAAACAATTACACTTGCATTCGTTTATGTTAACTCTAATTACAATCGGGCAGAAAAAGAAACAACGAATTACCTGTCTAAGACATATGTTAGTCCCACAAACCGTAGCAAGTGTCCAAACGAAGCACCAACCATTACAATGAAACAATGGTAGAGTCCAAAGATACACAGCTCCCTCTGGCATACTCCAAACCACCGCATTACTCATAGCCATAATATAAGCGCCACGATGGTGCAACACCACTCCTTTAGGACTAGCTGTTGTGCCTGAAGTATATCCCAAAGCAATGGTTTGCCATTCATCCTCTGGTGCCTTCCACGTAAAGTCTGGATCACCAGTTTCTACGAATTTCTCATATTCAATTGCCCCTTTCTCAAGAGCATATTGAACCGGCGTTGGATCACAGTTCTTATCAGCAATCACAATCAACAGCGGAGCATTAAAGTTTCCTTTACTGTTATTTTCCCATACTCTCAACGCTTCCTCAGCCAACGAAAAATACTCTTGATCCACCATGACAATAGAAGCTGAGCAATGTCCCAAAAGAAAACCAATTGTTTGCGCATTTAAACGAACATTCACAGCATTTACAACAGCTCCAGCCATTGGAATTCCGAAATGAGCTTCATACATAGCCGGGACATTTGGGGCAATAACTGCAACCTATCAACAAAGCAAGTTAGTAGAGCAACAACATATACAGGGGCGGCTCAACATTATTGGACGCCTAAATTTATTATTCTAATTTTTTGGATGCAAATTATAAGTGGATTATGGGAATACAATGTACGTAGATGTTGCATCTAACTCGTGAAAATAGAAATGTTATTTCCGAAAGCGCTCGTATCAAGTACAACAAAAGAACTTACTATATCATCCATGGGAATACAAACAACAATACATTTTATTAAATGAACAAGAAATATTAATGTCCATAACAAACTAATTGGAAGTTTCTGCTTTTCTTCTATGTTCATTTAATATGTTGAGACAAACTGCAAAAAAAATAAAAAAATAAAAGACGGTGTATACAATTAAAAATAAATAAATAACAATAACAATAATAATAATAATAATAATAATAATAATAATAATAATAATAATAATATCCTCTAGATCCAAAAACATGACATGTAAAATTTTAATTTCTTGTTCATTCTGTTAAGGTCATATGGAACTATTTCTTTATTTATTTTGGTTTCAAGCTTGATTTTTGGTGTTTGATATCTATATTAAATTTGAGTAAATACGGATTTAAAGTTCGACTAATTCAGATTCGCGTACATGGAGGTATGGTGACTCTATTAAATCGATCTAGTATAATTTTTAAGAAAAATATATTTTTATATTTTAGATAAGTAATTATTGATCTAATCACGATGTGTTTATACCAAACCAAACTAATTAATCATGATTATGTGAATGTAAAGTGTACATGGACATACATGCCTCTATTGATTCGATATAAATACTCGATGAAATCGTAAAAATTAGAAAAAGTAACTGAAAATTTACCGTGCTTCCAAAGGTGGCGGAGTTTTTAGTTAAAGCAGAGGCTAATTGACGGCAACGCCGGTAAGTCTGGTGCCATGTGTACTCAACGGAGCCGTGAATTAACGATTTCCGATTAGGAAATACAGTCGCCGCCCTCTCTAAAAACGATAACGGAGTTAACGCCGTGTAGTTCGCCTTGTTCCTGGGAAGATCATCAATATCTCTCTCCGGAGCCATTTTCTCTCTCTATAAAACACACTCTCTCTCTCTCTCTCTAAAAAAAACAGAGCCTCTACACAAATCCAGGGAAATTAACACTATTTATATTTATATAGAGAATATATCTTCTAATTATAGAAGGTTTGTCTCTCTTATCTTTTTATCTTAAATATATATATTCTAGTCTGTGGCGGCTGAGCTAGGATTTTTAATAAAAAGATTTAAAATTTGAAAAACTAAACATATGAACTAGTTGAAGAGGTTTGAAAGATTTAAAATTTGAAAAATTAAACATATGAACTAGTAGAAGAGATTTGACTATTACGATATATAAATAAAAAATAATATTGATTTTATATAAATAAAATAATATTTTCCATTCAAATGGGTTCAGATGGAACCCCTAACAGAAGGTTGACGCCGTCCCTGATTGCGGTAATGATATCTCATAGACAATCTCAATTAGACTATGCTTTTATTACTCCGAACTCATTTGTTTTGTAATTTTATACATATTTTTGGTTTACATGATATATTTCATGACTCACGTAGTTAAGACGTGTAAGAGATATTTAAATATCACGTAAGTAAAAAAAATATGTAAAAATTATAAAAAATATATTCATAGGTCTTAGAACATAAATTTACTTAAAGTATATCTTTAAAATATCGGCTATTATCTAGGGATGGTTATGTTTTATCCCAATAAAAAGGGGATATTACTTTGTTCATATCAATTCACTTTCATATAAAGTCTAAGAATTTTACTATAAAAAAAAAGTCTAAGAAATTTACTGGAAAAGAAAAAGTCTAAGAAATTTACTAAAAAAAAAGTCTAAGAAATAACTATTTTAAAAATTTGTTGTTTATAATATGTGAGACAAGAAAATTTTATTGATAGTGAAATTAATGTTTAAAGATAAACTATTACTAAATAAAAATTATATTTTAAAAATCGACTAAAAAGAAAATCAGTTATATAAATTGAAATCGAAAAGGTACAACAATAATTTCAATTTTAAACTTTAAATTAATGATGGAAGGATTCTTCTTTTTTCTCATTGAAACAATTAATTTAAATTGGGACACATAAAAACTCATCAAGTAATACACATTTTACCAAAAAGAGTAATTCATAAATTTAATTCAAAAATCATATTTTATATATAGAAGATTCTCCAATATCTAATTGATTTGATTAATTTAGATTTGAATGATATGAAAACTCATCTAGTGATAAATATTTTACTAAAAAAGGAAATTAATAATTCAAATTCAAAATATATATAGAAAATCTCTTCTATTTTATTGATCCAATTAATTTAGATTAAAATGACAAGGAAAACACATCAACCAAAGTTTTTTTTAACCCCAAAAGGGAAATTAGTATTTTAAATTCAAAACTTATATTAAGAAAAATAGAACATTCTCTTTTATCTCATACATATTTTTTTAGTTTTTTGGTAATCTATTCATTTCTAACCACAAATGTTAGTTTTTTTTGTTTACCTAAAACTAAAATTTAAGTTTTTTTTTTTAATATTATAGATATTAAATCATACTCCCTCCGTTTAAAAATATGACGCGTAGAAAGTTAAAGTATTGCCAAAAAAGAAAATGAATCATTCTTTTTTAGACAAACTAAAAAAGAATTTTTTTTAAACGAAGGGAATATTAAAATAAAATTATGTTGTATCCCTTTTTTTTTTTTTGGACTTAAACTTATTATCTTTGAATTGAAAGTTATAGAATGACTAATATCTAAGCAATCCCTCTCGTTAAGTGAAAATATATTAAGTAAGCAATAAAATATATATAAAAGATATACATCTTTTTAATACTATTAATTTCATGTCCTTATATATATATATATATATATATATAGGGGCGGACTCACATTGGGTCCAGGTGTTCACCCGAACACCCTCGGCAAAAAGATACACGATATATATAAGGTAAATTTTCTGTATTTTTGTAAATGTATATGTTTTGAACCCCCTCAATAACAATTAAAATTAGATGGCTCAATGGTAAGACCTCTAAATATTAAGCTGCATGCCCAGGTTCGAATCCCATCAACAACATTTTTATTTTTCGAACCTCCTGAATGAAAATCCTGAGTCCGCCACTGCATATATATCAACAACATTTTTATTTTTCGAACCTCCTGAATGAAAATTCTGAGTCTGCCACTGCATATATATACTAGGTTCGAATCCCATCAATAACATTTTTATTTTTCGAACCTCCTGAATGAAAATCCTGAATCTGCCACTGCATATATATATACTAGGTCCCTTCAACAACATTTTTTTTTTCGAACCTCCTAAATGAAAATCCTGAATCTGCCACTGCATATATATACTAGAAGCCAACTTTTCTTGCGAAATGAGCTTTTTATACCCATTGCAGAGGGATCAAGGCTTAGTTTATATGCACTAAAGTTTTTAACTTATATTGAAGACACCCTTTTGTTGATGTCCTCTAAACAAACTGAGATTAGGCAATGACAGATCTCATCTTGAAGTTGCTTAAAATTATGTATTACCTAATTAGTCACCACCTAATTTCCATCCCACACATGAAAAGTTACTACCAAGTACCAACCTTTTTTTACCCACTCCGCCATCTACTACACGTTAATAATGGTCTTTTCGATTTCATCTTCTAAAAGAATAGCACGTGGTTGGCTGTTCAAGCAAGTCCACCCCTTGAAGTCGTACCCTCTCAGTATGTGTGAGTCATTCACTGATTGATAGGCAAATAATGATG
The DNA here is from genome assembly GCA_022817965.1 of Solanum lycopersicoides. Lineage (NCBI taxonomy): Eukaryota > Viridiplantae > Streptophyta > Magnoliopsida > Solanales > Solanaceae > Solanum > Solanum lycopersicoides. The sequence goes on along the minus strand of CM040629.1, from coordinate 98,419,303 downwards.
TGTATGAATGGATGGGTGGAGGGTGGGGGTCGGGGTTGCTTGCTTAGTATGTTCTCTTATCAAGGCCTAAGGATTCAAGGCCAACCTTGTCAACTTTGTCTATTCTAAAGTCGCTATCTTCTATCATAATATGTATCAAATAATTATACATCAAAACTTAGACAAACGGAAAGAAATCATCTAATTCACAAAAGAAGGAACAATTCTCATTTTAGAAAAAGAAGAAATACATAACCTCCATAGGTGCCAATCAAAAGAAAAGGCTTTGGTTATCAAACATCTCTAAATCCATATGATTGACACACCACCAATCAAACATTATCAACACCATCTTGATAGCAAAAGTCTACAAGTTTTCATATTATACATTTCATTGCAAAAATAACACCATCTTGATAGCAATATACTAGTTTGGAGCATCATCTAATGTTCTTTCAACACGTTGAACGTGTCACTCCTGTCTAGATGATCGAGAAAGATTCAATCAATTATATCCAAACTATCAAAAATCAATTAGCTATCGAATATGCAGTTAGTGTTACAAAAAAAGATGGTACTTCACTGGATAGTGAATCAATCAGTAGATTCCTCCGGTGGCCACCATCTAGGCCGAGGCAAAGTCAATCCACGTCTCTTGGCAGTCTCGAGGAAATCAGCACCATCTTTAGCATTACTATCATCACCATTCACATCTCCGACAATCATAGAGAAGGTCTCCATTAACTCCTCAAACCTCCCTTTCGTGGTTTCCTTCCTTCCAACTTCTTCCAAAGATCCAACGCTATCGTCTCCTCCCCTCATCCATAATGGCAATACACGCTTTCCTTTAGCACTTCCAGCACCACCACCATTCACACCAACACCTGTTGTTATCCCAGTTGAATGCATTTCCTCCGCGCAAACACCTTTGAACTTTTCATTCGCGTTTAAATTCATACTCGCCGATCCTCTTACACCAACACCATCCTTTGTTCCATCACAATCCATTCCATCAACTCTTTCACCATTATCGCGCATTTCTCCTCCATCTTCCTCCTCCTCATGTCTATCAGACATTTTCACAGTAAAAGAATCTGCATTTCTTTCAATTCCACCTTCTATCGCCTCCATATCTACTTCCTGAGTTTGAGTCTGATTAATTTCAATCGCAATTGGCTCTTTCTTCACTATTCTCTGAACTGAGTTCATCACATCGAAATCCTCCCCAGAAACCTTATACCTCTTCTGCAATTGCTCTTCTAGGCGATTATGAAACCCTAGATCATCAGAATCACTTCCTAAATCTATAACCTCCGTATTATCACGATTCACAGCTTCAGTACCTCCGTTATTATTCTGTTGATTTGGAAACCCTAGATCATCAGAATCACTTCCTAAATCTATAACCTTCGTATTATCACGATGTACACCTGCAGTGCTCGGTTTCGGATCATCGGAGCCAGAAAAATAGAGCTGAGAGGAGTTGTTATGCTCCGGCGGGGTTTCAAACACTTCGTTTTCGGGAGGGGAACTTTGTCCATCTGTATCAGTAGAGGGAACAGATAACATGAGTATTCCGGTGGGCTCTGACGGCGTTACTGCCACCGACGGCGAGGAGTGCGGAGTGTCCTCGTACTCATACACAAAAGGGCAGTTTTGTAATTCCTCTTCAGCATCGGAATGAGGTTCGCAATACTTGATGAGCTTTTCAAAGTCAAAAGGGCAGCTTACTGATTCGTCTTCAGCATCGGAATTAGGTTCCCAATACTTGCTTAGTTCTTCTAAGCCTTTTGCTTTCTTCACGCTTGTCATAATCTCTTTCTCTTTGAGTTTTTGTTTTGGGGGTTTGGGGTTTGGGGGTTGAGGAAGAAGACAAAAAGGTGTGGCCAAATTGTTTTTGGGGAAGCATGTTTGGGTTTTGGGTTTTGGGGAAGAACGACACTTTATTGCACTATTTTTTATTTTTATTTTAATTTACATGATACTTTGGGGGTTATTTTAGTAGGGGATTTTTTTTAACTTTTAAAATATTTTTCATGTTTTATGTCAACTCTCGACTTTTAAATTAGCGATTGTTGATAGTTGTTTTTGGGAAGAAGATGAAAAGGCGTGGCGAAAGTATAATTTAAAGGACTTTGAGGGTTATTTTAGTAGAAGATTTTATTTAACTTTTATTTTTTTTTTAATTTTTGTTATCTCTCGACTTTTAAATCAACTGTCGTTGATAGTTATTTTGGGGAAGAAGACGAAAAAGGCGTGGTGAAAGTGTAATTTAAAGGACTTTGGGGGTTATTTTAGTAGAGGATCTTATTTAACTTTTAAAATATTTTTCGTCTTTTCTGTCAACTCTCGACTTTTAAATCAATGGTCGCTAATAGTTGTTTTGGGGAAGAAGACGAAAAGACGTGGTGAAAGTGTAATTTAAAAGACTTTGGGGGTTATTTTAGTAGAGAATTATATTTAACTTTTAAAATATTTTCCGCCTTTTCTATTAACTCTCGCCTTTTAAATCAACGGTCGCTAATAATTATTTTGGGGTAGTAAATGAAGTCGTTTTTGAGCATTTTCTCAAATTTTTCATGGGATTTACAAAAATAATTTCCAGAGTTTCGTGACCTTGAACTTTTGACCTCGTTAATCCTATTGGTAAAATATTACGTTTAACAAATGGGGGTGGGGGTGGGGGTGGAAGAAGACGAAAAGGCATGGCGAAAATGTAATTTAAAGGACTTTGGAGGTTATTTTAGTAAAAGATTTTAACTTTTAAAATATTCTCGCCTTTTTTATCAACTCTCGCCTTATATTAATAAATTCTAAATGTATAATGAAATTTCTACCTGTAAGTATAAGATCATGTCAATCAATATATCATAGCGATAAGTTCTAGTATTCCTGTGGGATAAAAACAAAAACAAAAATAAAATTTAATTTTTATTAACTACTACTATTAATTAGATAATGATGGACGAAAATGAGAGATTATGAAATTCATGAATTTAATTAGGCAGAGATTATGAACAAAAACACCATGTTAATAGAGTAATTAGGAAACAAAATTGTCTAATGTATATCACAAGTGGTCCAAGTTACACCACTTGGCAATTATTTACTTTATCTTGATCCCATTTAATTACTATACGTAATTCATAAACAAACAAATAATAATGTGTAATCTAAATTACATTACATCAAAGCATAATAAACTTAGCATGATTAAGTAATTCCAAATGTGAAAAAATAATATATTAAGTAATAAATGTTCATATACATAACACACATCATCATTCCATCGTTAAATAACATCACATATCTAAATTTTAAATGATAGATCTAAAAAAAAAAAATACAAGATCAAAACTAGAAAATGGATAACATTGAATCGTCGAGCCAAGATTGGAGGGGCTGGGCCAGGAACGGGAGACAGAGTTGGGTTTTGGTCGGGGACGAGACACAGTCGGCCCAGTATAGCGGGATATACCCGAGGTCCCGTCCCATCCCACTATTTTCTAATCATGAGTTGGGCAAGACTTAAGCCATATTAACAGATCTAGCCTTAACTTACATTTCTTTAGTTTTGCTCGTGCACATGAACAAGTAGCCATAAATGTTTTACATGACAATTTGAGTGAGATGCACTCATCCAAATGTCAACTGATATGTATAATGTCACGTAAAACACATGTGTTTATTTGTTCAATTTAATATCAAGTGTCTACTTGTGCATACCATAATCAAATGACATAAATACCAATTGAAAGTTGAAACGAAATAAAGGACACGTTCATTTATTATTATCTCTATATAAAAAAATATAAATACCTGAACAGACACGCATACGCTACACATCAGCCATCAACAAAAATATGGGTTATGGGTTAGAATTCCAATTGACCCGATCCAACCCACACTAGAAACTCAATAGACTGACCCGACCCGGTCGACCAATGAGAAGGTTGCAAAATGCAAAATGTATGCTTATTTCTATTGGCTTACAAATTTGACCAGCAAAAAAAGAAAACGCCATTGATGTGCACATTAATGGACGATCTTCAGCTCAATCAATGTATAATTAGACGTTGAAGGTTTATTCAGCAAGTTTAGTAACGCTCACAATTCGGTTTTCAAATGATACATAGTTTGGTGGATTGATTTTGATTGATTAATTACGCAATTTTGCTTCGATTTTGAGTTCTGTTTTTGCAATGGAAAGTAGCGTATCAGGACGACTGTTAGGTTGTGAAATTCATGGGTTCCGCACTATGCAAGGTACTATCTTATCTCTGTAGCGAAAAATATATGTCTTCCTGTTTATTGCAAATCTAATTTTTTTCGAGAAGAATGCTTAGAACTTAGATATGAAGTTATTGAGGTTGAGGATTAGGATATAATGTTTGTAGGTAGTTGAATGTCAGCATGGTTAAGGTATTGCTTAGTTTCGTTTTTTCTTCGATGTTTATTGATGTTTATTGCTACACTTGTTTTGTACATTGCAAGGTCAATGATTAGGACAGAATGTTTGTAGGTAGTTGATGTTGTCACACTTCTAGCAGTATGGTTTAGGTATCGCGTAGTTTCTTTGCCATCAATGTGTATTTATATCTATCGGTACACTTGTTTTGTACACTGCGAGGTTGATGATTAGGATAGAATGTTTGTAGGTAGTAATTTGTTGTACTTCTAGTTGTATAATTTAGGCTTTTTTTTCTCCAATGTGTATTAATATCTGTTGCTACACTTGTTTTGTTATATCTTTTTCTTTCTGTATTGCAAATATAATCCTTTCGAGGAAAATGCTTATTTTAACTTAGATAGGAACATACTTCTTCTAATAGTATAATTTAGGTGTAGCATAGTTTCTTTTTCTTCCGTGTGTATTGATATTTATTGCTACAGTTGTTTTCTACATTGCTATTTTGTTATCTCCTTTTCTTTCTGTATTGCAAATTTAATCCTTTTGAATGCTTACTTTAACTTAGATAGGAAGGTAACCAGGTCGATGATTAGGTACTGCTGCTTGACTTACTTGAATTTAGGGCGTCACTGCTGATTAGATACAAAAAAGACTTCCCACAAAAGAACATGTAACCTTAATGCTTAGATTAATTCCTAGTAACAAGTTGATAGGAAGAGAGTGCTTCATTAAAGATGTTGTATTTGAGATAAGGTTCAAACAACCTTGTAACCGGTGAGGTATCTCAACTCTAGCTGTCTAGCAGCACAGATAGAAAAGGGATGGGCTAGAAGGTTATATTTTTCTTCGGTATTTGGTCTTCTTTATTTGATACCATCAAAGTCCGTCCTTGATAATGGTAAAAGAAGAGATTATGTTCAGTTCGAAGATAAAATGGGATTAAATTGGTACTAGTTGTTTTTTTGTATACCAAAAAAGGGAGGAAAGCTTGACATTCAACGAGTGATCTAATCAATTTGGAGCCATGAAGAGCCCTACTGCATATAATGTATATGTGAGCTTATAATGTACTGCAACAAAAAATGCGATGTTGAGATCAGCACTGCCTCGATTTTCTTTGCTCTGTTGCTTGTAATTACAAATTTCGTTTGACTTAATGTTTTGGATCTACTTAGCTGACTACAGTTGTTATTCTCTGGTTCTCGTATAGATTTGGATATTCCCAACATAATGGAGGAATCGAAGATGAGGTGGCTCCGACCAAATGAGATTCATGCAATACTTTGCAACCACAAGTATTTCAACATCAATGTCAAGCCTGTAAACTTGCCTAAAAGTAACCTTATTCTGAGCATGAAGAGATTCTTATGGTTTTAATCTTGCAATGATTTAATTTTTTTCTGGAAATCCATATATTGTTAACGGAAACCAAACATGAATTCTTCATGGAAAAGAAAAAAGTTTTTAGGACACGGAAGATATCATGGATTTCATCTAATATTCTTTGATTTCCAATGCATAGGTGGCACAATTGTGTTGTTTGATCGTAAGATGCTCAGAAATTTCCGGAGAGATGGACATAACTGGAAGAAGAAGAAGGATGGGAAAACTGTCAAAGAAGCTCATGAACACTTAAAAGTGAGGTTTAACCGCATTTAATATATTGTTCTTGCATGATTGTTTTTTTACCAGCTTTGTGTTTTTCTAATGGATAGATGCTTATTATTTTCCATTTCTGCTATAAATCCTAGGTGGGTTTGATTATAATATAGCTAATTTGAAAATATTTGCCCTAAGTAAAGGTTGTAGCCTATAACATGTTTTGGCGTTAGTGTTTTGTAGCAGAAACTTAAGTAGGCAAGTGATCATTCAAATCCTCTGGTCGTCAAATTTGACACTGCACTGAAGAGATGATTAGTACATATGATAGGAGGAAGTTATTGAGTGGCGATAATGAAATTATTATGAGTGGGATCAAACATAGGCAATGAATAGGAAAAAGGAAACTTTGAACCTTTGAATTGCATTTTCCCTGTAACACAGCTCCTAAGCTAGGATGAGAATTACGTGGCTCTCATACATATATTGAAGAACCTCAGAAAATTTCCAGTGAATGTTGGAATATTTTTGGTGGTCTGTCAATTCTTATCTTCTTTGGGGTCGTTTGGTAGAGTGTATAAGAATAATGCAAAATAAGATGCATTAGTAATGCTTGCATTAGTAGTGTTTGCATTAGTAATGCCTGCATTAGTTATGCAAGCATTATTTCTTATACATTGTTTGGTTTGATGTACTAAAAATAACAAAACTTGCATAATTTCTATTAAAAACATACATGTTTACAAAAATATCCTTCACACTTTATTATTTGTACACATCGTTTGCAACAAAGTTATTTGTTAAACATCAGAAACTATTCCTTTGCTAAAACATCATTAACTCTTCATTCTTTTTTTTCAAAAATAATATTAACTAATTATACTATTGCGTTAAAATATTTTTATGAAAAATTGGCAAACAATTTCTTTTGTCTACATTGAAAACAAAGCATTTAGGTTGTCATCAAATACTAATAACATACAGGAAAGTGATGCAATCAACTCAAGAAAAAGAGAATAATTTACTTTTTTCACATCTAATTATTACTTGACTATTAAGATAAATCAACTAAAATCAGATTCTTTTAAAACAAAAAAAATTCTACCTTAATTTTTTATTCATATTTTAAGGATGAATTTATGTACTACTAATTAAGAAAATAACGGAGGTGAAAAAAGAATAAGTTTTGTTTTTTTGAGTTAATAAGTTGGGGTGAGGCAGTGGGTTGCTTAAAATTTTTCTAGCGTCACAACAATAAATTTTTTAATTAAATTATATTAATTTTTTTTAAAAAAAAAATAGTTAAGAGGCCATAAAATCTATGAAGACACCAACAAATTAAAAGATAATGAAAAGCAAATCAAAATTTATGACAAAAAAAATGAAAAGACTTTAAGGGTGGTTTTGTAATTATTAAATCTAATGCAAGTGTTAAAATGCTATGTATTACTAATACCTAGAATTCCTTGGTATTAGTAATACACAACTTAATACACAATAGAGTGTATAACTAATGCTTGCATTAGTTATACATGGTATGAAAAAGTATACCAAACAAAGTATTGCTAATACACACATCTAATGCATGCATTATATTTTTAATACACTCTACCAAACGACCCCTTAGTGCATAATTCAATGCGGTTAGACAATATGCACCGATATAGGATGAATGCTTTCTTCATGGAATATATGGAAACTATGCATGGACCAACTAGAATTTTGTGATTAGGTTGGACATTGTTGGAGGCATATAGCATAAAAGACAAATTTTCTTTTCACCTCAACATCTAAAATGACTGTATAGACTAGGCTAGACGTATAATGGCTGAATTCTGATAGCATATATAGATCCGCCATATATTGGCTAAAGGAGAGTTCCTTGAAGTTCTATTTGCTTATCATATAGTCATTTCGAAAGCCATCCATTCCTTGTTTTTATCTGTAAATAAGTCTACAGTCTTATTTTGAAGACCTACTCTGCCTATCAAGACTTACACAGATTGAAATATATCACCTAGTGTTTTTTGTCTTCGCTGGGTTCTCCAATTAGACAGTCTTATTTTGAACTTTCACTGTATCTCCTGCTAAATCACTTCCGTTTTTATATTTGACTCAAAGTGATAGGCTCAGGTATGTAACTGGTAAACTTCCTGCGTTGCACCCCAATACTTATACGAGATGTTGTGCATTCGGTACTTCATTTCCTGGATTTTTCATTTGTACAGAATCTTTGGATGATTGATCTTTGGAAGACTGGTTGTTCTTGTTTTTTCTATTATTATTGTTAGTACATTTTTGGTGTTATTACTGCTGTTGTCATTCTACTTTGGTGCATAAAAGTTGTGAATCTTTTGTTGATTCTCAGGAAATAAGTTTCTCAGCTGGAAAAGGGAGGTGACTTTTGTTGTTTAAATTTCTACTTCTGCCTTGTTTTTTTCTGTTCTCTTCTCCACTAAAACAGGATGTGCACTCTTCTAAATGCTATATGAAGTTTTCTTGATTGAGGGCTAGTTTGGAATCCTTCCAGAAAGATGAATTTCAATCTGTTTCTTAGTGCAGGTTGGTAATGATGAACGAATACACGTATACTATGCACATGGAGAAGATAACACAACCTTTGTTAGAAGATGCTACTGGCTGCTTGACAAGTATGAATAATTCTAGTTCATAGGTCCTCAAAAAAATTTCCCACTTTCCTTGTTATTCTTTGGTTAAACCTTAATGGCTTCTATAGCAGTTACACAAAATGGAAGTATGATTTTGTCAATTTCTCTGCTTCACAGGACTCTCGAACACGTAGTCCTTGTCCATTATCGTGAAACTCAAGAGGTTTGTTTCCTATGTTCACTGTACAATGACAGGTTTCCTCCAACAGTGTGTTAATACAAACAGTTGTTGGCTATGTTCACTATACAATCACAGGTTTCCTCCAACAGTACAGTTGCACAGGGTTCTCCAGCTGCCCCAGTTAGTTCTGGTTCTGGTTCGGCATTGTCTGATCCTGCTGATCTGTCTGCTTCTTGGGTTTTATCAGGAGAACTTGATTCAGCTGTTGATCAGCAATATTCCGCTAGCCGACATGCACATTTAGGTACTATCAAATCAACTTTGTAGAAATGATATCTTTTTGCATTTTATATTAATGAAAGTGTCGATGGCTTGAACTGAACCTCCTATTGATGTTAAATGTGGGTGATTAATCTTCAGTCAAAGCCATAGCTGTAAACAAAAGCGTTGAGAAGTTTCTCTTTAAGGAAATTTAGTTAAATTTTTTATAGGGTGTTTCACATATATGCAAAAGTATGGTACTCCTATTCTGTTTATGCTACTAGAGATTGGACCTAATTGCAATCTCTGAATATGTTCAAAACATTTTATGCTCATTCAAAATTGGCTAGATTAAAGTCCTGTCTTCTACTGATTGACAGAACCTAACAGGGATATGACCGTCCAAAATCATGAACAGAGACTACTCGAGATTAACACACTTGAATGGGATGATCTGTTGGCACCTGGTGATCCCAACAAGATGGTTGCTACCCAGCAAGGTATATGCTTGATGCTATTATGTACCTTATAGGCATTATTTATTATTTACATTCATACAAATAGTTATTTATTTAAGTATTTACCTAAATCTTGCAGCAGGAAGTAAAACTGCGTATGTACAGCACACGTCGTATGAGCAACACAATCTATGTGAATTAAATGGTTACAGCCTCGATGTGAGTAGATATATGCAGCTTGCTTCACTGGTGTAATTGTCCCCAACTCACATTTTTCTCTCATCATTTTTATCTTCTCAATGTTGCTGTTATGATCTATGTATATCTTCACATATCTTATGCTATCAATGAGAAGACAAGTAGTGTTCTTTGATTTGGATAATTCTGTAGTTCTCCATTGTTGGTTGTAAAAGTATCTTAGGGAGGAACCTTTCCCCTTGAGCCATTTTAGGGAAATATGGTTCATCAGAGAGCAAGCTCTACAAAAGATGTTCTACTTAATTTCCTAAAATAAATACTCTTCATCTGAGATTAAATAACTTAGTGTATAGTGTATACCTTAAAATCAGAAGTAGAGAGTTATGTACAACTACTTGTATGTATTTATGATCAAATAAATTGACAAGTTGATTTTGATACTTGAATTGAAATTCTTAGTATCTTGCTTTGCACCGACATGCATGAGAAATACTTCCATCTTATTGTTATTACCAAAACCAATAGAAATCCTGTTTTATTGAAGTTTGAAATCAACTATATACCACAAGAAGCTAGAGTAATCATCTTGGTGTACGAGGTGTGGTGACTTGGAATGAGATATACCTAACTAAGAGTAGTAAAATGATGTCTTCCTCGACTTAGCAACTCACATGTACGATTTATTGTAATATGTTACTCTCTTGAACACAAAATTTTGAGGTTATGCTGTTCTTAATTTCAATTTTGACACTTGAATAAGATTATCTTCCACTTCTTCCTTGCAGTGTTCATTTGTTTTTTAAGTCCATGCATTTACACACCATGTGTATATGTGATCTGATCATGTTGTGTACGCTATCTATGAATCATTTAAGGACCAGAGTTTTACTCCTGCTTTAAATCCATCCTTAGCAATTGTCAAATACCTTCCATCTGGTTTTATCTTTCTTTTGTTTGAACTGAATGATGCTCGGTAATATCTTCTTTTTTTCCCTTTCTTTTAGCTGGCTACTAATATTGGTACTTGTAGGGTGTCTCCTCTTCTCTTGAGAGAATTTCTACATTCAACAATTCAAATGAGATCACCTTCCAGACAGTGGATGGTCAAATGATTTCAAGTTTTGAGAAGAATGAGTCTGGAGTAATGACAGTGAGCACAGGCGATTCCTTGGATAGTCTGAACCAGGATAGACTTCAAACTCAGGATAGCTTTGGAAGGTGGATGAACTACCTTATCAAGGATTCTCCAGAATCCACAGACGATCCAACTCCCGAATCTTCAGTGTCAACAGGTCAATCGTATGCAAGGGAGCAGATATTCAACATAACAGAAATATTGCCTGCGTGGGCTCCTTCAACTGAAGAAACAAAGGTCCTTTCTTCACCCACATGCTAGGTTAATACAATAGTTCATGATATTGGCTTTAAGTAAACTCTATGAAATGCAAGTGATAATATCAGAAAAAAAGGAAGCTTAATTATTCTTCATGTGCTTGTGTTACTATTTCCATTTCTAAAGAAACAAGAAAAATGTGTCCAATATCATTTTGCTTTAGAAGAAAATAAGAGCTTTGTTAGACCTGACCTGACATAACGTTTTAGGTTAAGAATTAGGATTAGTTAGCTTTTTCAGGAAAAAATGGAGAAAAAGGTTATAGCATACTGTGGCCATTGACTTGTTTTGTGAATGTGATATGTACAATTATCAAAGTGATTTTTTTTTTACCTCTTTAAACTTTTAGATATTATTCTTATAGTTTGCCCAAGTTCTTTGCCATGGTCAAGATAGACATGTATTTTGAGCTATGATCTAGCAGTTTTAACTTTTGTCTATGATTACAGATCTGTGTCATTGGGCAATTTCATGGAGAACAATCACATCTGGAAAGTTCTAGCTTGCATTGTGTTTGTGGAGATGCTTGTTTTCCTGCAGAAGTTCTGCAACCTGGGGTATATCGTTGCATAGTTTCTCCTCAAACCCCTGGACTGGTAAACATATATTTAAGTTTCGATGGTAATAAACCTATTAGTCAAGTCATGAGCTTTGAGTTTCGAGCTCCTTCAGTACATGTTTGGACAGAACCCCGGGAGAATAAATCTGATTGGGATGAATTTAGAAATCAAATGAGGCTTGCTCATCTGCTGTTCTCTACATCTAAGAGCCTTAATATCCTATCCAGTAAAATACATCAAGATTTGCTGAAAGATGCAAAAAGATTTGCTGGAAAATGTTCTCACATCATTGATGATTGGGCCTGTCTGATCAAATCAATTGAAGACAAGAAAGTCTCTGTCCCACGTGCAAAAGACTGCTTGTTTGAGCTCTCTTTGAAAACCAGACTACAGGAATGGCTGTTGGAAAGAGTTGTCGAAGGATGTAAAATCTCAGAACATGACGAGCAAGGTCAAGGAGTGATCCATTTGTGTGCTATCCTAGGTTACACTTGGGCTGTATATCCGTTTTCCTGGTCCGGTTTGTCATTGGATTATCGAGACAAATATGGATGGACAGCTCTCCATTGGGCTGCTTATTATGGAAGGTATCCTTAGTTACAGCTCTGGAATGTTGCAATTATCTATCATTCAATTCTTTCTTTTCTATTTGTGGTTCTTTTGCAAATGTAAACTGTTTAAAATAGTAGTTACACCTTTGGTTGTGTTGAAGTTGAACTGCTGTCCACCACCCTATCTGACCCACTTTCATCCCATTTCTTTGCACTAGCGATAAAGAAAGTAGTACTAACATGGAACATATATTTTCGATTGTTTTGGTCATTTCAAGTGTTGTTAAGGTTGTTTATAGTTGAGCATTTGGACTGTCAGGGAAAAAATGGTTGCAACTCTTTTATCTGCTGGAGCAAAACCAAATTTGGTCACAGATCCCACTTCAGAAAACCTTGGTGGATGTACTGCTTCCGATCTTGCATCTAAAAATGGTCATGAGGGTTTGGGGGCTTATCTCGCTGAGAAGGCTTTAGTTGCACAATTTAAGGATATGACATTAGCTGGAAATATCAGTGGTTCACTCCAGACGACTACTGAATCAATAAACCCTGGGAACTTCACAGAGGAAGAGCTAAATCTGAAAGATAGTTTAGCAGCTTATCGTACAGCTGCAGATGCAGCTGCTCGTATCCAGGCTGCATTCAGGGAGCGTGCACTGAAAGTGCGGACAAAAGCAGTCGAGTCTTCAAATCCAGAAATGGAAGCACGTAATATAATTGCAGCTATGAAGATTCAGCATGCTTTCCGCAACTATGAGATGCAGAAACAGCTGGCAGCTGCTGCACGAATACAGTATAGGTTTCGAACTTGGAAGATGAGGAAAGAGTTTCTTCACATGCGCCGTCAGGCCATCAAAATTCAAGTAAGTTCCCCTTTATTCTGTGACTTCCCCATAAAATTAACTGGATAACATGATCCATCTCATGCGTGAAAGTGCATGAAGTTTAACCTGATTTCAAATAATCAGTTAAATTTATTAGTTTGATTCAACTTTGCCCACCAAACTGAGGCGGGCCATTATGTTCCGCAATTTGAAGCGTGAACTATAACCTTTGTTTTCCTGAAAATAATGGAATACTAACAGATAACCTGAAAAGGTTCCTTGTTTTGAATATGATTTTTGATGCTCCTGGATTTCTTCAAGGTTCTTGGGTAAACAACTCTGTTATTATATGTGTCTACTACTGTAGACAACAGCCTTAATTAGTGGAACCTACTTCTGGTTTAATGCAGGCTGTGTTCCGGGGTTTCCAAGTCCGAAGACAGTACCGGAAGATAATTTGGTCAGTAGGAGTGCTTGAAAAGGCATTATTTCGGTGGCGTTTGAAGAGGAAAGGTCTCCGCGGGCTTAAACTCCAGTCTAGTCAAGTAATCAAACCAGATGATGTGGAGGAGGATTTCTTCCAAGCCAGTAGGAAACAAGCTGAAGAGCGTATTGAAAGATCTGTTGTGCGAGTTCAAGCCATGTTTCGTTCAAAGCAAGCACAAGAACAATATAGGAGGATGAAGTTGGAACATGATAAAGCAACGGTAATTGTGAGGGGAAAAAACTCAAATATACCATCGAACATAAATGAGCCTTTTCTCAAAGTTCGATAGTATATTTGAGCCGTTTCCCTATGCTGTGAGATACAATTAGATACAAACTTTAAGTGCTTTTATCACCTACATTTTACCAACTTTATTTTTTTTATTGCAGCTGGAATACGAAGGGACTCTCAATCCTGACACTGAGATGGACTAAGAGGACAAGTTACAAGCATTTCATATACTTATTTGAGTTTAGCCCCAAAAATAAGGGCCTCCAAAGAACCAAAACCCCCCAAATTCCGTTATGAAAACATACCCACGATGCACAAAAAGGAAACATTCTAGCAAGAGGCAAGGTTAAACGAAGAACGAAAAAGCTGATGAAATATA
>CM040629.1:98382275-98404182 GCA_022817965.1 Solanum lycopersicoides | reverse complement strand
CCCAAAATTTATGCAAACATGTAGTCAACACACCTAATTTGTTATATTTGTCTATTAGTACTAGTGCATTACAAGCACCTTAAATTGAGAATATTCTAGCCAACTCTTAATGGACCTTTTTGTAAGGTTGGTGTACTCCAAATTAATATAAAGTAATATTATTTATTTTATTTTGATACCTTTTTAAACATCTTTTAAAGAGTTAGAAATAAGATTTAGCTTAATTTTATTGTTGTATTTTTACAACTTGGATGATCGTTGGGATAAGTAACAAATATTTTCTAGATTGTAATCGAAATCTCAAAGACGTATCTTAATTAAATTAAGGTCCGATTAGCACTAAACTCTTTTTTTTGTAATTTTTTACATTTTCTGATTTACGTGACATCCGAACATCTCTTAGTCTCAACTACATGGTAAGCCAAAAAGTTGTACAAAATTACAAACAAAAATAACGAAATAATTATAAGACGTTAATTTAGTTAAACTATATCACTGAAATTCGATCATATTCTAGAGGATATTTATGCTTCATCCCAATGATCACGAATAAGTTATAATAGCACATAATCGTGCTTTAAATTTAGTCATAGATATTCACTTAAATCAAATTAAAAGACTTATTTATATATCATGCATTTAAATAAATTAACACGCACAGTTTATGTTTCAAATATTGCATAATTAGATAAATAAAACGTAATTAGATGTAAACGTAACTACAAATTTGTAATTTTGTGGTATCTATCTAAAGTTTCTTTTTTTTTAAAAAAAAAAGGAAAAGTAAAAAAAAAAGTGTCTACTTAAAAGTAAAAGGAAAAAAAAAAGAAAAAAATGAAGAGGAAAGGTGTATACAAAAAATGTCAACTATGTGGTACTTGAAATAAACAGCTTAGAAAAGAACAAATAAACTAAATAATCAATGGAAAATAACTTTTTATGATTTGTTAGACTTACGCATTTGTTATAATCTTATACACTGTAAAAAATATTTCATATACATAGATTATGGAAAAGGTAAAATATATATAAATTTTACCTATATATTTTTTGAAATATAAAAATTACTTCTGATATACACGTATATTTTAAGTGAATTTTTATAGTAAATATAATGCAAAGTTTTAATCAAATTTATTATGAATATGAGTTTGTCTCGACTTATTTGGGACGGAAACATTTATATACACACATTATTAATAAAGGTGTGGCACTCATAAATGAGAATCCAAAGATGATAAGGCCCCTAAAATTGCTATGTATAATTATGAGAAGGAAAAACAACTCACTTTTTGATTCTATTTTTGTCAAAGTGTGACCAAATTTGTATCGTTTACGATATTGAATTAGCAAAGTCTATTAGTTTTGGGTCAAATTTATTGAGAAACTTACGTAAATATATTATAATTAAAAAATATTTATTATTTATAGTAATAATATTTCTTTTTCACTTAATCACTTTTAATTTATTTATAATACGAGTTAAATTCATATTACAAAAGAACAATGTTTTATTCTTATATAATACAAATTTTAATGATAGATAATTCATTTATCACACATTTTAATACATTTATAATACAATGTGTTAATTTTTTACCAAACAAACATAATATATTTTAAAAAACAATTATAATTCATACATAATTCACTTTTAATACATATTACATTTAAACATAATATTATTATAAATGGTAATAAATAAAAAGTATTGCTAAAATTAGTAATTATTTATCAAATTTTACCAATTTATGTAATTTTTCCAAATTTTTTATATGTATTGGTCTTTAAAACTTTATTTAATATGTTCAAATTATAAAATTTTAAAAACAATATTTTCCGAGGATTAGAATCTGAAAAAAAAATATTTCAAAGTCTTGAATGTGGTTTTGATAGTGAGCCTATTCAATACAATGATATTATACAATCAGAAACTATGAGAATAATGCTAATACTATTGATAAGCAAGGAGAAACCAGTTTAATAGAAATTTTAAATTAATACGACTAAACTTTGAATAGTGAATACATAAAGTAAAAGAGAATGGAGGTATATGAGTATGGTATGTGTACAATAATAATATAGTCAATATAATCTCTCACGTAAAATCTAACTAAACTGAAATATAATGTACCTTTATGGGTAAGAGACAATGTGGTATGTGTGAGACAAATTTTGATATGAAAAATTTATGTCTATAATTAAGGGGTAGAATTAGTCCAAGTATCTAATTCATTAACCACATAATTAACAGATAAGCTTTATCCTAATTGCCTCAACTTCATTTGTTAGAAATCCAAATGAAGGATACATAACAATAGGATTATCCAATCCATGCAAATACCGACCTTTAATCATATATTTCGAGTTTAAACTACGAATAAAAAAACATTTATTTTTTTAAACATATTCTATACGATGGGACTTCATATTACTTTGTTAGTAACAAAATAACTCATTTTTTTTGGTTCGATTGGTTTAATGCAAATAAAAAAGACATCATTTTCAGTTAAAATTCTATATAAACATATAACTCGAGGCGATTCAGATTGAATATGAAAATTTTTGTTTGAGATTCTAACCGGTAGATATCAATTTTTTCCTTTGTCTTATCGTTAACTAAGTCATGATACTAATTTAAAGATTTGTAGGTCTTGCAAGATAATAACAATTCAACGATTAAGAACAAATAATTCTAAGTTTATTTATGTAAAACAAAGATAAAAGATAAGACATTTAGAATTGTATTATTTTCTTGATAAAGTGAAGTATATAATTGTGCTAATAATGAGAAAACATATATACTTCAACATTATTTATGGACTATTATAAATCTATGTTGATTAGACTCTTCAATAATGTCAACGAATGCGTGTCGGATTTTGAAAAATCCAACACGGGTGCGCCATTGGAAGTGAGAGAGTCCGCGCAACTTAGATTATAATTATAATCTACTCTTCTTCACTGGTCCCATTTCCTTTGCCTTTGCCCTCAACAAATGCTTTTGTATTTTCCCAGTAGCAGTCTTTGGCAATGGTCCAAACACAACTGATTTTGGAACCCAATACTTAGGCATTTTCGATCGACTGAAGTTGATGATATCGTCAGCCAACTTTCGTTGATCTGTATCCTTCAAATCAGGCTTCAACGTCACGAATGCACATGGTGACTCACCCCATTGCTCGTCGGGCCTTGCAACTACAGAGACCTCGAGTATTGCAGGATGTAAGTAGAGGATGTTTTCGACTTCTACACTACTTATGTTCTCACCTCCTGAAATGATGATGTCCTTTGATCTGTCTTTGATTTCTATGTATCCGTCTGGATGTTTAACTGCAAGATCACCCGAATGATACCAGCCTCCAGCAAAAGCTTCCTCGTTAGCTTTCGGATTCTTCAAGTAACCTTTCATTACAATATTACCTCTGAAGACAATCTCCCCTATTGTTTTTCCATCTGCTGGAACAGGTTTCATGTCGTTTGTACTGACAACGTCTAAATGCTCTAGACCAACGTATCTGACACCTTGGCGTGCTTGTAGACGTGCTTGGATGTCTGGAGGAAGTAAATCCCACTCGGGCTTCCACGTGCATAGAGTGGATGGACCATAGGTTTCAGAAAGGCCATAAGTGTGTAAGACACGGAAACCACGTTGTGACATTGCAGCAAGTACAGATGGAGGAGGAGAAGCCCCAGCTGTGCTTACGTGCACAAGACGAGGCAGAGGAAGGATAGTCTCCTCTTTTGGGGCGTTAACTATGGTGTTGAGTACCACCGGTGCAGCAGAAAAATGAGTCACACCAAGATGCGCTATGGCTGAATAAACAGCCTTAGCGGTTACCTACATGCAAGATAATCGAAATTAAAACTTCAAATATACTAAGCAAAATGAAAGACAATACAATCAAAGTCGGATTTCATAATAGTACCCAATGTTATTGCCCCTGTCCATTCTACATGTCAGAGTTACGCGTTATGGTGAAAGATAAAACAATTACACTTGCATTCATTTATGTTAACTCTAATTACAATCGGGCAGAAAAAGAAACAACGAATTACCTGTCTAAGACATATGTTAGTCCCACAAACCGTAGCAAGTGTCCAAACGAAGCACCAACCATTACAATGAAACAATGGTAGAGTCCAAAGATACACAGCTCCCTCTGGCATACTCCAAACCACCGCATTACTCATAGCCATAATATAAGCGCCACGATGGTGCAACACCACTCCTTTAGGACTAGCTGTTGTGCCTGAAGTATATCCCAAAGCAATGGTTTGCCATTCATCCTCTGGTGCCTTCCACGTAAAGTCTGGATCACCAGTTTCTACGAATTTCTCATATTCAATTGCCCCTTTCTCAAGAGCATATTGAACCGGCGTTGGATCACAGTTCTTATCAGCAATCACAATCAACAGCGGAGCATTAAAGTTTCCTTTACTGTTATTTTCCCATACTCTCAACGCTTCCTCAGCCAACGAAAAATACTCTTGATCCACCATGACAATAGAAGCTGAGCAATGTCCCAAAAGAAAACCAATTGTTTGCGCATTTAAACGAACATTCACAGCATTTACAACAGCTCCAGCCATTGGAATTCCGAAATGAGCTTCATACATAGCCGGGACATTTGGGGCAATAACTGCAACCTATCAACAAAGCAAGTTAGTAGAGCAACAACATATACAGGGGCGGCTCAACATTATTGGACGCCTAAATTTATTATTCTAATTTTTTGGATGCAAATTATAAGTGGATTATGGGAATACAATGTACGTAGATGTTGCATCTAACTCGTGAAAATAGAAATGTTATTTCCGAAAGCGCTCGTATCAAGTACAACAAAAGAACTTACTATATCATCCATGGGAATACAAACAACAATACATTTTATTAAATGAACAAGAAATATTAATGTCCATAACAAACTAATTGGAAGTTTCTGCTTTTCTTCTATGTTCATTTAATATGTTGAGACAAACTGCAAAAAAAATAAAAAAATAAAAGACGGTGTATACAATTAAAAATAAATAAATAACAATAACAATAATAATAATAATAATAATAATAATAATAATAATAATATCCTCTAGATCCAAAAACATGACATGTAAAATTTTAATTTCTTGTTCATTCTGTTAAGGTCATATGGAACTATTTCTTTATTTATTTTGGTTTCAAGCTTGATTTTTGGTGTTTGATATCTATATTAAATTTGAGTAAATACGGATTTAAAGTTCGACTAATTCAGATTCGCGTACATGGAGGTATGGTGACTCTATTAAATCGATCTAGTATAATTTTTAAGAAAAATATATTTTTATATTTTAGATAAGTAATTATTGATCTAATCACGATGTGTTTATACCAAACCAAACTAATTAATCATGATTATGTGAATGTAAAGTGTACATGGACATACATGCCTCTATTGATTCGATATAAATACTCGATGAAATCGTAAAAATTAGAAAAAGTAACTGAAAATTTACCGTGCTTCCAAAGGTGGCGGAGTTTTTAGTTAAAGCAGAGGCTAATTGACGGCAACGCCGGTAAGTCTGGTGCCATGTGTACTCAACGGAGCCGTGAATTAACGATATCCGATTAGGAAATACAGTCGCCGCCCTCTCTAAAAACGATAACGGAGTTAACGCCGTGTAGTTCGCCTTGTTCCTGGGAAGATCATCAATATCTCTCTCCGGAGCCATTTCTCTCTCTATAAAACTCTCTCTATAAAACACACTCTCTCTCTCTCTCTCTAAAAAAAACAGAGCCTCTACACAAATCCAGGGAAATTAACACTATTTATATTTATATAGAGAATATATCTTCTAATTATAGAAGGTTTGTCTCTCTTATCTTTTTATCTTAAATATATATATTCTAGTCTGTGGCGGCTGAGCTAGGATTTTTAATAAAAAGATTTAAAATTTGAAAAACTAAACATATGAACTAGTAGAAGAGGTTTGAAAGATTTAAAATTTGAAAAATTAAACATATGAACTAGTAGAAGAGATTTGACTATTACGATATATAAATAAAAAATAATATTGATTTTATATAAATAAAATAATATTTTCCATTCAAATGGGTTCAGATGGAACCCCTAACAGAAGGTTGACGCCGTCCCTGATTGCGGTAATGATATCTCATAGACAATCTCAATTAGACTATGCTTTTATTACTCCGAACTCATTTGTTTTGTAATTTTATACATATTTTTGGTTTACATGATATATTTCATGACTCACGTAGTTAAGACGTGTAAGAGATATTTAAATATCACGTAAGTAAAAAAAATATGTAAAAATTATAAAAAATATATTCATAGGTCTTAGAACATAAATTTACTTAAAGTATATCTTTAAAATATCGGCTATTATCTAGGGATGATTATGTTTTATCCCAATAAAAAGGGGATATTACTTTGTTCATATCAATTCACTTTCATATAAAGTCTAAGAATTTTACTATAAAAAAAAAGTCTAAGAAATTTACTGGAAAAGAAAAAGTCTAAGAAATTTACTAAAAAAAAAGTCTAAGAAATAACTATTTTAAAAATTTGTTGTTTATAATATGTGAGACAAGAAAATTTTATTGATAGTGAAATTAATGTTTAAAGATAAACTATTACTAAATAAAAATTATATTTTAAAAATCGACTAAAAAGAAAATCAGTTATATAAATTGAAATCGAAAAGGTACAACAATAATTTCAATTTTAAACTTTAAATTAATGATGGAAGGATTCTTCTTTTTTCTCATTGAAACAATTAATTTAAATTGGGACACATAAAAACTCATCAAGTAATACACATTTTACCAAAAAGAGTAATTCATAAATTTAATTCAAAAATCATATTTTATATATAGAAGATTCTCCAATATCTAATTGATTTGATTAATTTAGATTTGAATGATATAAAAACTCATCTAGTGATAAATATTTTACTAAAAAAGGAAATTAATAATTCAAATTCAAAATATATATAGAAAATCTCTTCTATTTTATTGATCCAATTAATTTAGATTAAAATGACAAGGAAAACACATCAACCAAAGTTTTTTTTAACCCCAAAAGGGAAATTAGTATTTTAAATTCAAAACTTATATTAAGAAAAATAGAACATTCTCTTTTATCTCATACATATTTTTTTAGTTTTTTGGTAATCTATTCATTTCTAACCACAAATGTTAGTTTTTTTTGTTTACCTAAAACTAAAATTTAAGTTTTTTTTTTTAATATTATAGATATTAAATCATACTCCCTCCGTTTAAAAATGAATGATCCAGTTTGATTTGGAACAGAATTTAAGAAAAAAAAGAAGATTTTTTAATCTTGTGGTTCTAAATTAAAGTTATGTCAAATGTACCAAAATGTCTTTTAATCTTGTGATCTTAAATATGACGCGTAGAAAGTTAAAGTATTGCCAAAAAAGAAAATGAATCATTCTTTTTTAGACAAACTAAAAAAGAATTTTTTTTAAACGAAGGGAATATTAAAATAAAATTATGTTGTATCCCTTTTTTTTTTTTTTGGACTTAAACTTATTATCTTTGAATTGAAAGTTATAGAATGACTAATATCTAAGCAATCCCTCTCGTTAAGTGAAAATATATTAAGTAAGCAATAAAATATATATAAAAGATATACATCTTTTTAATACTATTAATTTCATGTCCTTATATATATATATATATATAGGGGCGGACTCACATTGGGTCCAGGTGTTCACCCGAACACCCTCGGCAAAAAGATACACGATATATATAAGGTAAATTTTCTGTATTTTTGTAAATGTATATGTTTTGAACCCCCTCAATAACAATTAAAATTAGATGGCTCAATGGTAAGACCTCTAAATATTAAGCTGCATGCCCAGGTTCGAATCCCATCAACAACATTTTTATTTTTCGAACCTCCTGAATGAAAATCCTGAGTCCGCCACTGCATATATATCAACAACATTTTTATTTTTCGAACCTCCTGAATGAAAATCCTGAGTCTGCCACTGCATATATATACTAGGTTCGAATCCCATCAACAACATTTTTATTTTTCGAACCTCCTGAATGAAAATCCTGAATCTGCCACTGCATATATATATACTAGGTCCCATCAACAACATTTTTTTTTTCGAACCTCCTAAATGAAAATCCTGAATCTGCCACTGCATATATATACTAGAAGCCAACTTTTCTTGCGAAATGAGCTTTTTATACCCATTGCAGAGGGATCAAGGCTTAGTTTATATGCACTAAAGTTTTTAACTTATATTGAAGACACCCTTTTGTTGATGTCCTCTAAACAAACTGAGATTAGGCAATGACAGATCTCATCTTGAAGTTGCTTAAAATTATGTATTACCTAATTAGTCACCACCTAATTTCCATCCCACACATGAAAAGTTACTACCAAGTACCAACCTTTTTTTACCCACTCCGCCATCTACTACACGTTAATAATGGTCTTTTCGATTTCATCTTCTAAAAGAATAGCACGTGGTTGGCTGTTCAAGCAAGTCCACCCCTTGAAGTCGTACCCTCTCAGTATGTGTGAGTCATTCACTGATTGATAGGCAAATAATGATGTGTATTAATGGATGGGTGGAGGGTGGGGGGTCGGGGTTGCTTGCTTAGTATGTTCTCTTATCAAGGCCTAAGGATTCAAGGCCAACCTTGTCAACTTTGTCTATTCTAAAGTCGCTATCTTCTATCATAATATGTATCAAATAATTATACATCAAAACTTAGACAAACGGAAAGAAATCATCTAATTCACAAAAGAAGGAACAATTCTCATTTTAGAAAAAGAAGAAATACATAACCTCCATAGGTGCCAATCAAAAGAAAAGGCTTTGGTTATCAAACATCTCTAAATCCATATGATTGACACACCACCAATCAAACATTATCAACACCATCTTGATAGCAAAAGTCTACAAGTTTTCATATTATACATTTCATTGCAAAAATAACACCATCTTGATAGCAATATACTAGTTTGGAGCATCATCTAATGTTCTTTCAACACGTTGAACGTGTCACTCCTGTCTAGATGATCGAGAAAGATTCAATCAATTATATCCAAACTATCAAAAATCAATTAGCTATCGAATATGCAGTTAGTGTTACAAAAAAAGATGGTACTTCACTGGATAGTGAATCAATCAGTAGATTCCTCCGGTGGCCACCATCTAGGCCGAGGAAAAGTCAATCCACGTCTCTTGGCAGTCTCGAGGAAATCAGCACCATCTTTAGCATTACTATCATCACCATTCACATCTCCGACAATCATAGAGAAGGTCTCCATTAACTCTTCAAACCTCCCTTTCGTGGTTTCCCTCCTTCCAACTTCTTCCAAAGATCCAACGCTATCGTCTCCTCCCCTCATCCATAATGGCAATACACGCTTTCCTTTAGCACTTCCAGCACCACCAACATTCACACCAACACCTGTTGTTATCCCAGTTGAATGCATTTCCTCCGCGCAAACACCTTTGAACTTTTCATTCACGTCTAAATTCATACTCGCCGCTCCTCTTACACCAACACCATCCTTTGTTCCATCACAATCCATTCCATCAACTCTTTCACCATTATCGCGCATTTCTCCTCCATCTTCCTCCTCCTCATGTCTATCAGACATTTTCACAGTAAAAGAATCTGCATTTCTTTCAATTCCACCTTCTATCGCCTCCATATCTACTTCCTGAGTTTGAGTCTGATTAATTTCAATCGCAATTGGCTCTTTCTTCACTATTCTCTGAACTGAGTTCATCACATCGAAATCCTCCCCAGAAACCTTATACCTCTTCTGCAATTGCTCTTCTAGGCGATTATGAAACCCTAGATCATCAGAATCACTTCCTAAATCTATAACCTCCGTATTATCACGATTCACAGCTTCAGTACCTCCGTTATTATTCTGTTGATTTGGAAACCCTAGATCATCAGAATCACTTCCTAAATCTATAACCTTCGTATTATCACGATGTACACCTGCAGTGCTCGGTTTCGGATCATCGGAGCCAGAAAAATAGAGCTGAGAGGAGTTGTTATGCTCCGGCGGGGTTTCAAACACTTCGTTTTCGGGAGGGGAACTTTGTCCATCTGTATCAGTAGAGGGAACAGATAACATGAGTATTCCGGTGGGCTCTGACGGCGTTACTGCCACCGACGGCGAGGAGTGCGGAGTGTCCTCGTACTCATACACAAAAGGGCAGTTTTGTAATTCCTCTTCAGCATCGGGATGAGGTTCGCAATACTTGATGAGCTTTTCAAAGTCAAAAGGGCAGCTTACTGATTCGTCTTCAGCATCGGAATGAGGTTCCCAATACTGGCTGAGTTCTTCTAAGCCTTTTGCTTTCTTCACGCTTGCCATAATCTCTTTCTCTTTGAGTTTTTGTTTTGGGGGTTTGGGGTTTGGGGTTGAGGAAGAAGACAAAAAGGTGTGGCCAAATTGTTTTCACGGAAGCATGTTTGGGGTTTGGGGTTTGGGGAAGAAGACACTTTATTGCACTATTTTTTATTTTATTTTTAATTTACGTGATACTTTGGGGGTTATTTTAGTAGAGGATTTTATTTAATTTTTAAAATATTTTCCGTTTTTTCTGTCAACTCTCGCCTTTTAAATTAATGGTCGTTGATAGTTGTTTTGGGGAAGAAGATGAAAAGGCGTGGCGAAAGTATAATTTAAAGGACTTTGGGGGTTATTTTAGTAGAGGATTTTATTTAACTTTTAAATATTTTCTGCCTTCTTATGTCAACTCTGGACTTTTAAATCAATGGTCGCTGAAAGTTGTTTTGGGGAAGAAGACGAAAAGACGTGGCGAAAGTGTAATTTAAAAGACTTTGGGGGATATTTTAGTAGAGAATTTTATTTAACTTTTAAAATATTTCCCGCCTTTTCTATTAACTCTCGCCTTTTAAATCAACGGTCGATGATAGTTGTTTTGGGGAAGAAGGCGAAAAGGCGTGGCAAAAGTGTAATTTCAAGGACTTTGGTGGTTATTTTAGTAGAGGATTTGATTTAACTTTTAAAATATTTTCCGCCTTTTCTGTCAACTCTCGCCTTTTAAATCAACTATCGCTGATAGTTATTTTGGGGAAGAAGACGAAATGGAGTGGCGAAAGTGTAATTTCAAGGACTTTGGTGGTTATTTTAGTAGAGGATTTTATTTAACTTTTAAAATATTTCCCGTCTTTTCTGTCAACTCTCGACTTATAAATCAACGGTCGCTGATAGTTGTTTTGGGGAAGAAGACGAAAAGACGTGGTGAAAGTGTGATTTCAAAGACTTTGGGGGTTATTTTGGTAGAGAATTTTATTTAAATTTTAAAATATTTCCCGCCTTTTCTATTAACTCTTGCCTTTTAAATCAACGGTCGCTGATAGTTGTTTTGGGGTAGTAAACGATGTCGTTTTTGAGCATTTTCTCAAATTTTTCATGGAATTTACAAAAATGATTTCAGAGTTCCGTGACCTTGAACTTTTGACCTCGTTAATCCTATTGGTAAAATATTACGTTTAACAAATTGGGGGGGGGGGGGGTTGGAAGAAGACGAAAAGGCGTGGCGAAAATGTAATTTAAAGGACTTTGGAGGTTATTTTAGTATAAAATTTTATTTAACTTTTAAAATATTTCCGCCTTTTCTATCAACTCTCGCCTTTTAAATCAAACACAAATATATTAATAAATTCTAAATGTGGAATGAAATTTCTACCTGTAAGTATAAGATCATGTCAATCAATATATCATAGCGACAAATTCTAGTATTCCTGTGGGATAGAAATGAAAACAAAAAAACAAATTAATTTTTATTAACTACTACTACTAATTAGATAATGATGGACGAAAATGAGAAATTATGAATTTCATGAATTTAATTAGGCAGAGATTATGAACAAAAATACCATGTTAATAGAGTAATTAGGAAACAAAATTGTCTAATGTATATCACAAGTGGTCCAAGTTACACCACTTGGCAATTATTTACTTTATCTTGATCCTATTTAATTACTATACGTAATTCATAAACAAACAAATAATAATGTGTAATCTAAATTACATTACATCAAAGCATAATAAACTTAGCATGATTAAGTAATTCCAAATGTGAGAAAATAATATATTAAGTAATAAATGTTCATATACATAACACACATCATCATTCCATCGTTAAATAACATCACATATCTAAATTTTAAATGATAAATCTAAAAAAAAAAAATACAAGATCAAAACTAGAAAGTGGATAACATTGAATCGGCGAGCCAAGATTGGAGGGGCTAGGCCAGGAACGGGAGACAGAGTAAGGTTTTGGTCGGGGACGAGACACAGTCGGCCCAGTATAGCGAGGATGTACCCGAGGTCCCGTCCCATCCCATTATTTTCTAATCATGAGTTGGGCAAGACTTAAGCCATATTCACAGATCTAGCCTTAACTTACATTTCTTTAGTTTTTCTCGTGCACATGAACAAGTAGTCATAAATGTTTTACATGACAATTTGAGTGAGATGCACTCATCCTACATGTCAACTGATATGTATAATGTCACGTAAAACACACATGTGTTTATTTGTTCAATTTAATATCAAGTGTCTACTTGTGCATACCATAATCAAATGACATAAATACCAATTGAAAGTTGAAACGAAATAAAGGACACGTTCATTTATTATTATCTCTATATAAAAAAATATAAATACCTGAACAGACACGCATACGCTACACATCAGCCATCAACAAAAATATGGGTTATGGGTTAGAATTCCAATTGACCCGATCCAACCCACACTAGAAACTCAATAGACTGACCCGACCCGGTCGACCAATGAGAAGGTTGCAAAATGCAAAATGTATGCTTATTTCTATTGGCTTACAAATTTGACCAGCAAAAAAAGAAAACGCCATTGATGTGCACATTAATGGACGATCTTCAGCTCAATCAATGTATAATTAGACGTTGAAGGTTTATTCAGCAAGTTTAGTAACGCTCACAATTCGGTTTTCAAATGATACATAGTTTGGTGGATTGATTTTGATTGATTAATTACGCAATTTTGCTTCGATTTTGAGTTCTGTTTTTGCAATGGAAAGTAGCGTATCAGGACGACTGTTAGGTTGTGAAATTCATGGGTTCCGCACTATGCAAGGTACTATCTTATCTCTGTAGCGAAAAATATATGTCTTCCTGTTTATTGCAAATCTAATTTTTTTTCGAGAAGAATGCTTAGAACTTAGATATGAAGTTATTGAGGTTGAGGATTAGGATATAATGTTTGTAGGTAGTTGAATGTCAGCATGGTTAAGGTATTGCTTAGTTTCGTTTTTTCTTCGATGTTTATTGATGTTTATTGCTACACTTGTTTTGTACATTGCAAGGTCAATGATTAGGACAGAATGTTTGTAGGTAGTTGATGTTGTCACACTTCTAGCAGTATGGTTTAGGTATCGCGTAGTTTCTTTGCCATCAATGTGTATTTATATCTATCGGTACACTTGTTTTGTACACTTCGAGGTTGATGATTAGGATAGAATGTTTGTAGGTAGTAATTTGTTGTACTTCTAGTTGTATAATTTAGGCTTTTTTTTTTCTCCAATGTGTATTAATATCTGTTGCTACACTTGTTTTGTTATATCTTTTTCTTTCTGTATTGCAAATATAATCCTTTCGAGGAAAATGCTTATTTTAACTTAGATAGGAACATACTTCTTCTAATAGTATAATTTAGGTGTAGCATAGTTTCTTTTTCTTCCGTGTGTATTGATATTTATTGCTACAGTTGTTTTCTACATTGCTATTTTGTTATCTCCTTTTCTTTCTGTATTGCAAATTTAATCCTTTTGAATGCTTACTTTAACTTAGATAGGAAGGTAACCAGGTCGATGATTAGGTACTGCTGCTTGAGTTACTTGAATTTAGGGCGTAACTGCTGATTAGATACAAAAAAGACTTCCCACAAAAGAACATGTAACCTTAATGCTTAGATTAATTCCTAGTAACAAGTTGATAGGAAGAGAGTGCTTTATTAAAGATGCTGTATTTGAGATAAAGTTCAAACAACCTTATAACCGGTGAGTATCACAACTCTAGCTGTCTAGCAGCACAGATAGAAAAGGATGGGCTAGAAGGTTATATTTTTCTTCGGTATTTGGTCTTCTTTATTTGATACCATCAAAGTCCGTCCTTGATAATGGTAAAAGAAGATATTATGTTCAGTTTGAAGATAAAATGGGATTAAATTGATACTAGTTGTTTTTTGGTATACCACAAAAGGGAGGAAAGCTTGCCATTCAACGAGTGATCTAATCAATTTGGAGCCACGAAGAGCCCTACTGCATATAATGTATATGTGAGCTTATAATGTACTGCAACAAAAATGCTATGTTGATGATCAGCACTGCCTGGATTTTCTTTGCTCTGTTGCTTGTAATTACAAATTTCCTTTGTCTTAATATTTTGGATCTACTTAGCTGACTACAGTTGTTATTCTCTGGTTCTCGCATAGATTTGGATATTCCCAACATAATGGAGGAATCGAAGATGAGGTGGCTCCGACCAAATGAGATTCATGCAATACTTTGCAACCACAAACCACAAGTATTTCAACATCAATGTCAAGCCTGTAAACTTGCCTAAAAGTAACTTATTCTGAGCATGAAGAGATTCTTATGGTTTTAATCTTGCAATGATTTAATTATTTTCTGGAAATCCATATATTGTTAAAGGAAACCAAACATGAATTCTTCATGGAAAAGAAAAAAGTTTTTAGGACACGGAAGGTATCGTATCATGGATTTCATCTAATATTCTTTGATTTCCAATGCATAGGTGGCACAATTGTGTTGTTTGATCGTAAGATGCTCAGAAATTTCCGCAGAGATGGGCATAACTGGAAGAAGAAGAAGGATGGGAAAACTGTCAAAGAAGCTCATGAACACTTAAAAGTGAGGTTTAACTGCTTTTAATATATTGTTCTTGAATGATTGTTTGTTTACCAGCTTTGTGTTTTTCTAATGGATAGATGCTTATTATTTTCCATTTCTGCTATAAATCCTAGGTGGGTTTGATTATAATATATCTAATTTGCAGTAAACTTAAGTTTTGGCGTTAGTGTTTTGTAGCAGAAACTTAAGTAGGCAAGTGATCATTCAAATCCTCTGGTCGTCAAATTTGACACTGCACTGAAGAGATGATTAGTACATATGATAGGAGGAAGTTATTGAGTGGCGATAATGAAATTATTATGAGTGGGATCAAACATAGGCAATGAATAGGAAAAAGGAAAATTTGAACCTTTGAATTGCATTTTCCCTTTATCACAGCTCCTAAGCTAGGATGAGAATTATGTGGCTGTCATACATATATTGAAGAACCTCAGAAAATTCCCAGTGAATGTTGGAATTTTTTTTGGTGGTCTGTCAATTCTTATCTTCTTTAGTGCATAATTCAGTGCGGTTAGACAATATTTTCTTTTCACCTCAACATCTAGACTTATAATGGCTGAATTCTGAGAGCATATATAGATCCGCCATATATTGGCTAAAGTAGAGTTCCTTGAATTTCTATTTGCTTATCATATAGTTATTTCGAAAGCCATCCATTCCTTGTTTTTATCTGTAAATAAGTCTACATAGTCTTATTTTGAAGACCTACTCTGCCTATCAAGACTTACACAGATTGAAATATATCACCTAGTGTTTTTTGTCTTCGCTGGGTTCTCCAATTAGACAGTATTATTTTGAACTTTCACTATATCTCCTGCTAAATCACTTCCGTTTTTATATTCGACTCAAAGTGATAGGCTCAGGTATGTAACTGGTAAACTTCCTGTGTTGCACCCCAATACTTATACGAGATGTTGTGCATTCGGTACTTCATTTCCTGGATTTTTCATTTGTACAGAATCTTTGGATGATTGATCTTTCGATGACTGGTTGTTCTTGTTTTTTATTATTATTGTTAGTACATTTTTGGTGTTATTGCTGCTATTGTCATTCTACTTTGGTGCATAAAAGTTGTGAATCTTTTGTTGATGCTCAGGAAATAAGTTTCTCTGGTGGAAAAGGGAGGTGAACTTTTGTTGTTTAAATTTCTACTTCTGCCTTGTTTTTTTCTGTTCTCTTCTCCACTAAAACAGGATGTGCACTCTTCTAAATGCTATATGAAGTTTTCTTGATTGAGGGCTAGTTTGGAATCCTTCCAGAAAGATGAATTTCAATCTGTTTCTTAGTGCAGGTTGGTAATGATGAACGAATACACGTATACTATGCACATGGAGAAGATAACACAACCTTTGTTAGAAGATGCTACTGGCTGCTTGACAAGTATGAATAATTCTAGTTCATAGGTCCTCAAAAAAAATTCCCACTTCCTTGTTATTCTTTGGTTAAACCTTAATGGCTTCTATAGCAGTTACACAATAAAAGGATGTACCCATGGAAGTATGATTTTGTCAATTTCTCTGCTTCACAGGACTCTCGAACACATAGTCCTTGTCCATTATCGTGAAACTCAAGAGGTTTGTTTCCTATGTTCACTGTACAATCACAGGTTTCCTCCAACAGTGTGTTAATACAAACAGTTGTTGGCTATGTTCACTGTACAGTCACAGGTTTCCTCCAACAGTACAGTTGCACAGGGTTCTCCAGCTGCCCCAGTTAGTTCTGGTTCGGCTTTGTCTGATCCTGCTGATCTGTCTGCTTCTTGGGTTTTATCAGGAGAACTTGATTCAGCTGTTGATCAGCAATATTCCGCTAGCCGACATGCACATTTAGGTACTATCAAATCAACTTTGTAGAAATGATATCTTTTTGCATTTTATATTAATGGAAGTGTCGATAGCTTGATCTGAACCTCCTATTGATGTTTAATGTGGGTGATAATCTTCAGTCAAAGCCATAGCTGTAAACAAAAGCGTTGAGAAGTTTCTCTTCATGAAAATTGAGTTAAATTTTTTATAGGGTGTTTCACATATATGCAAAAGTATAGTACTCCTATTCTGTTTATGCTACTAGAGCTTGGACCTAATTGCAATCTCTGAATATGTTCAAAACACTTTATGCTCATTCAAAATTGGCTAGATTAAAGTCCTGCTTCTACTGATTGACAGAACCTAACAGGGATATGACCGTCCAAAATCATGAACAGAGACTACTCGAGATTAACACACTTGAATGGGATGATCTGTTGGCACCTGGTGATCCCAACAAGATGGTTGCTACCCAGCAAGGTATATGCTTGATGCTATTATGTACCTTATAGGCATTATTTATTATTTACATTCATACAAATAGTTATTTATTTAAGTATTTACCTAAATCTTGCAGCAGGAGGTAAAACTGCGTATGTACAGCACACGTCGTATGAGCAACACAATCTATGTGAATTAAATGGTTACAGCCTCGATGTGAGTAGATATATGCAGCTTGCTTCACTGGTGTAATTGTCCCCAACTCACATTTTTCTCTCGTCATTTTTATCTTCTCAATATTGATGTTATGATCTATTTATATCTTCACATATCTTATGCTATCAATGAAAGACAAGTAGTGTTCTTTGATTTGGATAATTCTGTACTTCTCCATTGTTGGTTGTAAAAGTATCTTAGGGAGGAACCTTTCCCCTTGAGCCATTTTAGGGAAATATGGTTCATCAGAGAGCAAGCTCTACAGAAGATGTTCTACTTAATTTCCTAAAATAAATACTCTTCATCTGAGATTAAATAACTTAGTGTATAGTGTATACCTTAAAATCAGAAGTAGAGAGTTATGTACAACTACTTGTATGTATTTATGATCAAATAAATTGACAAGTTGATTTTGATACTTGAATTGAAATTCTTAGTATCTTGCTTTGCACCGACATGCATGAGAAATACTTCCATCTTATTGTTATTACCAAAAACCAATAGAAATCCTTTTTTATTGAAGTTTGAAATCAACTATATACTACAAGAAGCTAGAGTAATCATCTTGGTGTACGAGGTGTGGTGACTTGGAATGAGATACACCTAACTAAGAGTAGTAAAATGATGTCTTCCTCGACTTAGCAACTCACATGTACGATTTATGGTAATATGTTTACTCTCTTGAACATAAAATTTTGAGGTTATGATGTTCTTAATTTCAATTTTGACACTTGAATAAGATTATCTTCCACTTCTTCCTTGCAGTGTTCATTTGTTTTTTAAGTCCATGCATTCACACACCATGTGTATATGTGATCTGATCATGTTGTGTATGCTATCTATGAATCATTTAAGGACCAAAGTTTTACTCCTGCTTTAAATCCATCCTTAGCAATTGTCAAATACCTTCCATCTGGTTTTATCTTTCTTTTGTTTGAACTGAATGATGCTTGGTAATATCTTCTTTTTTCCCCTTTCATTTAGCTGCTACTAATATTGGTACTTGTAGGGTGTCTCCTCTTCTCTTGAGAGAATTTCTACATTCAACAATTCAAATGAG
Source organism: Solanum lycopersicoides (assembly GCA_022817965.1). Classification (NCBI taxonomy): domain Eukaryota; kingdom Viridiplantae; phylum Streptophyta; class Magnoliopsida; order Solanales; family Solanaceae; genus Solanum; species Solanum lycopersicoides. The sequence goes on along the minus strand of CM040629.1, from coordinate 98,385,705 downwards.
ATCACCTTCCATACAGTGGATGGTCAAATGACTTCAAGTTTTGAGAAGAATGAGTCTGGAGTAATGACAGTGAGCACAGGCGATTCCTTGGATAGTCTGAACCAGGATACACTTCAAACTCAGGATAGCTTTGGAAGGTGGATGAACTACCTTATCAAGGATTCTCCAGAATCCACAGACGATCCAACTCCCGAATCTTCAGTGTCAACAGGTCAATCGTATGCAAGGGAGCAGATATTCAACATAACAGAAATATTGCCTGCGTGGGCTCCTTCAACTGAAGAAACAAAGGTCCTTTCTTCACCCACATGCTAGGTTGATACAATAGTTCTCCTTGCAAGAAGGAAATGTTCTGTCTTGATATTGGCTTTAAGTAAACTCTATGAAATACAAGTGATAATATCAGAAAAAAAGGAAGCTTAATTACTCTTCATGTGTTTGTGTTACTTTTTCCATTTCTAAAGAAACAAGAAAAATGTGTCCAATATCATTTTGCTTTAGAAGAAAATAAGTGATTTGTTAGACCTGACCTGACATAACATTTTAGGTTAAAAATTAGGATTAGTTAGCTTTTTCAGGAAAAAATGGAGAAAAAGGTTATAGCATACTGTGGCCATTGACTTGTTTTGTGAATGTGATATGTACAATTATCAAAGTGACTTTCTTTTTACCTCTTTAAACTTTTAGATATTATTCTTGTAGTTTGATAGACATGTATTTTGAGCTATGATCTAGCACTTTTACCTTTTGTGTATGATTACAGATCTGTGTCATTGGGCAATTTCATGGAGAACAATCACATCTGGAAAGTTCTAGCTTGCATTGTGTTTGTGGAGATGCTTGTTTTCCTGCAGAAGTTCTGCAACCTGGGGTATATCGTTGCTTAGTTTCTCCTCAAACCCCTGGACTGGTGAACATATATTTAAGTTTTGATGGTAATAAACCTATTAGTCAAGTCATGAGCTTTGAGTTTCGAGCTCCTTCAGTACATGTTTGGACAGAACCCCCGGAGAATAAATCTGATTGGGATGAATTTAGAAATCAAATGAGGCTTGCTCATCTGCTGTTCTCTACATCTAAGAGCCTTAATATCCTATCCAGTAAAATACATCAAGATTTGCTGAAAGATGCAAAAAAATTTGCTGGAAAATGTTCTCACATCATTGATGATTGGGCCTGTCTGATCAAATCAATTGAAGAAAAGAAAGTCTCTGTCCCACGTGCAAAAGACTGCTTGTTTGAGCTCTCTTTGAAAACCAGACTACAGGAATGGCTGTTGGAAAGAGTTGTCGAAGGATGTAAAATCTCAGAACATGACGAGCAAGGTCAAGGAGTGATCCATTTGTGTGCTATCCTAGGTTACACTTGGGCTGTATATCCGTTTTCCTGGTCTGGTTTGTCATTGGATTATCGAGACAAATATGGATGGACAGCTCTCCATTGGGCTGCTTATTATGGAAGGTATCCTTAGTTACAGCTCTGGATTGTTGCAATTATCTATCATTCAATTCTTTCTTTTCTATTTGTGGTTCTTTTGCAAATGTAAACTGTTTAAAATAGTAGTTACACCTTTGGTTGTGTTGAAGTTGAACTGCTGTCCACCACCCTATCTGACCCACTTTCATCCCATTTCTTCGCACTAGCTATAAGAAAGTAGTACTAACATGGAACATATATTTTCGATTGTTTTGGTCATTTCAAGTGTTGTTAAGGTTGTTTATAGTTGAGCATTTGGACTGTCAGGGAAAAAATGGTTGCAACTCTTTTATCTGCTGGAGCAAAACCAAATTTGGTCACAGATCCCACTTCAGAAAACCTTGGTGGATGTACTGCTTCCGATCTTGCATCTAAAAATGGTCATGAGGGTTTGGGGGCTTATCTCGCTGAGAAGGCTTTAGTTGCACAATTTAAGGATATGACATTAGCTGGAAATATCAGTGGTTCACTCCAGACGACTACTGAATCAATAAACCCCGGGAACTTCACAGAGGAAGAGCTAAATCTGAAAGATAGTTTAGCAGCTTATCGTACAGCTGCAGATGCAGCTGCTCGTATCCAGGCTGCATTTAGGGAGCGTGCACTGAAAGTGCGGACAAAAGCAGTCGAGTCTTCAAATCCAGAAATGGAAGCACGTAATATAATTGCAGCTATGAAGATTCAGCATGCTTTCCGCAACTATGAGATGCAGAAACAGCTGGCAGCTGCTGCACGAATACAGTATAGGTTTCGAACTTGGAAGATGAGGAAAGAGTTTCTTCACATGCGCCGTCAGGCCATCAAAATTCAAGTAAGTTCCTCTTTATTCTGTGACTTCCCCATAAAATTAACTGGATAACATGATCCATCTCATGCGTGAAAGTGCATGAAGTTTAACCTGATTTCAAATAATCAGTTAAATTTATTAGTTTGATTCAACTTTGCCCACCAAACTGAGGCGGGCCATTATGTTCCGCAATTTGAAGCGTGAACTATAACCTTTGTTTTCCTGAAAATAATGGAATACTAACAGATAACCTGAAAAGGTTCCTTGTTTTGAATATGATTTTTGATGCTCCTGGATTTCTTCAAGGTTCTTGGGTAAACAACTCTGTTATTTATATGTGTCTACTACTGTAGACAACAGCCTTAATTAGTGGAACCTACTTCTGGTTTAATGCAGGCTGTGTTCCGGGGTTTCCAAGTCCGAAGACAGTACCGGAAGATAATTTGGTCAGTAGGAGTGCTTGAAAAGGCATTATTTCGGTGGCGTTTGAAGAGGAAAGGTCTCCGCGGGCTTAAACTCCAGTCTAGTCAAGTAATCAAACCAGATGATGTGGAGGAGGATTTCTTCCAAGCCAGTAGGAAACAAGCTGAAGAGCGTATTGAAAGATCTGTTGTGCGAGTTCAAGCCATGTTTCGTTCAAAGCAAGCACAAGAACAATATAGGAGGATGAAGTTGGAACATGATAAAGCAACGGTAATTGTGAGGGGAAAAAACTCAAATATACCATCGAACATAAATGAGCCTTTTCTCAAAGTTCGATAGTATATTTGAGCCGTTTCCCTATGCTGTGAGATACAATTAGATACAAACTTTAAGTGCTTTTATCACCTACATTTTACCAACTTTATTTTTTTTATTGCAGCTGGAATACGAAGGGACTCTCAATCCTGACACTGAGATGGACTAAGAGGACAAGTTACAAGCATTTCATATACTTATTTGAGTTTAGCCCCCAAAAATAAGGGCCTCCAAAGAACCAAAACCCCCCAAATTCCGTTATGAAAACATACCCACGATGCACAAAAAGGAAACATTCTAGCAAGAGGCAAGGTTAAACGAAGAACGAAAAAGCTGATGAAATATATATATATATATATATATATATATATATATATATATATATATATATATATATAAAAAAGAGAGATAACCAGATCGAGAAAATAC